>JAMPIV010009248.1:0-96434 GCA_024509875.1 Oreohelix idahoensis
AGCTGACCAAGACCCTACTCCACCTCCAAGTGATGGTCCTGAAACAGGCTGCATCACTGCAGTCTGGCTGAGAGAGTATGGATCGAAGAGGGAAGGCAAACCCGGTCCCCAAAAATGCCGTGCTGAAGTCGGATGTGCCGGCCGAAAGGCGCAGATATCGCAGCTCCGCTGTAAACAGACACAACGCAACCAACGTCCTTTTCGGGACGAACGAGGAAGAAGAAGACGATTAAACACATAAGCGTAAATTTTTAATCACCTACCTATACTTAAAACTTAGTTTAGTTCTATACAATACACCATTTGTATAAGCTAACTCAATTTAATTATGTGAGACACGAGTTACTAAATAGTGCACATTACATAGTAACATACAAGTTAATATACTAAGGTTGTTTGTTACAGAGAACAGGAGCGTAGAAGTTAGAACCTCTTCGTGTTAGAGATTTTGAGTCAAGAAGGATTGGAAGGCCTGGCAAGAGGGACAAAATCAAAAGAACGTTTATTTTGGTTTAGCTTGACAGTAGGAAGCTTTCGAAGATAAGAGGGTTTGTTACTCTTCATAGATTTGTATGTGAGTGAGAGTTGCCATGTGGTTTGTGAATTTGACGTCCATTACTTAAATATCCCCCCCCCCTTCTTTTTTTACATACCCCTCCCTCCCCTGTGGACGTCTTTTATGGATAGCACCTAAGTACATTTGTGGGCTGTAAATTAACAGGTACATTGTCTCGCTGTCCACCCACCAATGTTATTCTCTCGGAATAATTATTCTTGAGTATACACAGCATAACTCAAGGAAAATGATTAGAAATCACCAATATTCTTCTGGGTATTAAACTGGGAAAATATGTGCTTCGACAGCGCGACCAATGATTTGTGCCTGAACTAACATTAACAAGTTACATATATTTCACAAATGATATGATACTCTTGAGGCACATGTGATGTAATCATCACTGCTCCAGTCGGAGACTGGTGTCACCTCTGCTGTCGGTTTTCTTTACGACTAGCAAGAAACAATCACCAGCGCTTGCTGTAGTGGTTTATGAATATACTCTTTTCATATGTTGAGGTTGCCAGCCTCATCATTATACAACCACTAAGCAAGAAAACATGTCAAATTCACCTTTGTAAAATAAATGTTTACACTTACCCCAAAATTTGGGAACACAATCTCCTCGCACAGTTTAGAATGGACACAGCACTTTATTAGATGCTTCGAATCACTTGGCCGGGAAATTTTGTTTATTCCTCTTATGACGGGTGTTCCTATCCATCGCGATGGCTAGGACACACACTAAGGAAACATGTTGATAGCGTTACAAGGCAGTCCTTGTTCTGGAACCCCCAGGGCAAGTGAGGCAGAGGTAGACCAAGAAGCACATGGACAAGAGAGCTGGAAACAGGTGAAAATGATGAGGAGAACGTGGAAAGAACTTGAGATAATGGCACGTGACAGGAGGACTTGGCATGTGTTTGTTGAAGGCCTATGCTCCTTTGGGAGTGGAGGGTTATGAATGAATGACGGGTGTTCTGCGAATCACTTGGTCTGGGAAATGTTAGTAATCCTTTTACGACAGGTGTTCTGCGAATAACGTGGTCTGGAAATTTTATGATTCCTCTTTTAACGGGAGATCTGATTCCTTAGGACTCCAGTCTTTTGTATTTATAAATGCGGGTTTACTTCTAAGTTTCAAATTTTCCCAAATACTTTTGTCCGGGTCCTTTTAAGTTTCCAGTCTTCGTAGTTAAAAATGCGGGTTTTACTTCTGAGTTTCAAAGTTGCCCAAATACTTCCGATCTGTCACTTTACTTTTTTAAAATTCTTAGTCTGATCCTTCTCTTTCTGGCACAAGGGAGTTGCTAATATGACGTTGCGCTGCAGTCTGATCTGTGTCTCCAATTTCGCTATATTATTTTTCCCTTCCTCTGTTCAAATCCCAGATTGTGCTTCCGGCGAATTTCCAATGAAATTCATTGTTTATCCCGTCTCTCAGATCACTCCCATCGAAAGCTCTGGACTATATGGGTAGGGGTGTTTAATTTTAATTCTCCCCCGCGTGTTTTAAAATATTACATTTTAAAATCCCATCGCGTGACCTCTTTCAATAGGTCGTAATGCTTCCGCCAAACTCACAAACAAATGTGTGAACTTATTTGATGTCCAGATGCTACATTCCATTATTGTCTCCCCCTGTGACAATCACACAGGGATGGTCCCGTGAAAACGATTTTCTCATTATCACCTGTGTTCTCGTGCCTCCATCAGACGGATCTCTCAGACAGACAATGTGGCCTTCTATTCATACTTTCGTACGAAACCATATTGTGTCAAACGAGGATCGTCTTTATCAAAAGTTGGCTAGACTGACTCAAATGATAAACGTGTTACCGCTGACCGGTCTAATTAACTGTGTATTGTTACAGTTCACCTGGCGGAACGTAAATACGGCGGAGGTGCGGTCTCAGCAAAAAGAATGTAGGGCAAAACTTATGCTAAATAATAGGATGATGAAAGAAGAAAAAATGAAGAAATGAAGCGATACTGCCGGAGTGGATGAAAGTTATTACAAGTGCACGACTAATTTCGTCACACATGCATGCAACATCTGGCATACTTATAGTCATGACACACGCGTCCGCGCAAAGATTTATACAAAGTGACATACCTTCGTGAAATTTGGTATCATAAAGTTCAAGAAATTGTGTCGTGCTATAAATAAAGTGAAGCAGCGAGATCAAGAGAGAGCACTTCCCAGAACAGACAGACAAGCAAGATACTAGTAATATACACGAACATTTTATTTATTTAATTCATATTTAAGAATTAGTTAAGTTTATAGTTTTGAATACATTTAGACTTTTTCTCTTATATTTGTGTCATCAGTGGTTCTCATATTATGGAATTTTTTGTGTGGGAAATATTTACATTCATTATTTTTATGTGAAACGTTTTGATCCTTTTGTTTTCAGGTTGCTAGGATATAATATTAATATAAATTTTTTTCACAGGGTTTCCACTAACACTTCTCACAGGTGGTGCCATCATGCAGAAGCAACAACCTACCTTGGGGGTAGACCCTAACATGGCTGCCATACAACAGATAGTCAGGACTATGGCTACAGTTGATAGCAATGCTAAATTCCAGAATGTAAGAAATGTCATAAGGCCATATGCAGGTGATCCGAAGGCGTGTAGACAATGGTTGTTAGATGTACAAAGATATTGTTCTTCGATCAATGCCGTAGATGAATAGTTCAAGAAGATGGCATACTTTTCCACAGATGGATTGGTGACGGACTTCATCAGGCATAGAATGGAAACCTTGTCAAATGAAACGTGGGCAGAGTTAAAGAAGGAGCTGATTAGAAGTTACTCAGAAATCACAGACAGCTCCCATGCGTGGACACTGCTTAGACGTATAAGACAACAGCCACAGGAGTCGACACAAATGTTTAACGACAGGCTACTGAACCTGGCGGAGGAAGCCTTCCTAGGACAGGACATTAACCAACAAGAAGTCGAGAAGCAACTGGTAGGAATATTTGTAGATGGACTGAACAGTACTCCGATGAAGTTGCACTTACTTTGCAAGGATCCACAAAACCTAAGAGAAGCTATTTCTCTAGCCTTGGCGGAAGAAAACGTTAGAAGGAGGTTAGATCTGAGATTAGGAAGGACAGTGGCACATGAAGAGCGGGAAGAAGAACTGATGTAGATAGGACAGTGCAATCAAGGAGGAACATGGGGGCAAGGAAGAAGCCGCGACAACCACCTAGACAAGCTGGAAATTCCGTACACACTGTGGCGGTATTGCCTCCCCTGCTTTGCAGTAGTGGTCCAACAGTGGCCAAAACTCAAGAGTATCTAATATGGGCCTTCAAAGGTGTCTACCTTCGCACAAGATTACTCTTGGCAGAGATGTAGATAGAAGGGTAATGACACTTCTATCACAAAGGGAGTCCACGAGATATTCAGATAAGCGAAAACAATGCTGCTTTGGCTGAGCACGTTAATTCTAGAATCTGCCGACCACTTTTGTGAAGAATTAAGCAATGGTTAATTTTAGCTCGTTAAGCCCCCACCTCTGATTTACTCTGTGGAATTCGTATTAGTCTGTTATAGCTCTGTTTAGAGTGTGTGTAATAACACTGAGACAAACATGCAGTACATTTAAAAGGATCAAATCGAAGTTAAATTTGTAAAATTACAAATAACAAAATTTAATAATCACTTACATTTTAACAGTTTGAAAATAATTGAATAGTTTAGAAAAAAATTTAATCATTGATTTTTAGTAGAGTCGATGGGAAAAACAGTTCACTTTGGCAGCGGATATTTAGCCCTTAGCTGCCAATAGTAGTTTCTGCTCCCGCTGATGGGTTCTGTTTACACTGCTCTCGTCGCTGGTCAAGGTTTTAGGGTGTAGCTCGTTTCCCAGAAATGTCAAGGAGAGTCTACAAAGTTGGCCCCTCGTCTTAAAGCTTAGACCACTGTTCCCTTCTTGTTCCAGAGATAGTACGTTCTGCTGGTACCACCAATAACTATGATAAAGAATAGAAACGAAATGCTCTTCTCAGTATTGTGTTTCCCGACACATACTTATGTGTCCTCTTTCTTCAATTCTACCATCCCATTTATCTCAGAATTTATCCTCGATGAGAATTAAATTTAATCCCTCGGGATAGAGCTTTCTTTACATTTAAATTGAATAGCTTTAGCTTTACATTACATTTAAATGAAAAGATTAATAGTACAGATAGAATATGTTTACATTTACATTTCCACTGATTGAAAAGTGTTCACAATATAAATTGAATATGTTTTCATTTATATTTACACTGATTTGAAAAGTTTGAAACTTCCATTAATTTTAAAGTGAATATGTTAATTTCGACATTTACACTGGGTTGAAACTGTAAGCATTATAATTAGAATGTACATCATTTTTTCATCTTTTCCTCCCTGTTCCATATGGAACCTGGGACTATTTATGCGTTTAGTTCTCTTTAAGAAACTAGCAATAAAGCAGTCACTAGTCCCTTGCAGTGGTGGTTCATGAAATCATCATTCTATATGCTGAGGTTGCCAGCCTCAAATGACTTGGATATTCTTAGCACTTTTCACACATTAAAATTCACATGGTAATATATACATATATGCTAGTTCTTGTGCGAAGGTAGACACTTTTGACGACCCACTTTAGATACTCTTGAGTTGTGCCCCTGTTGGACCACTACTGTAAAGCAGGGGAGGCAATCCGTGACAGCATGTCTGTCAATGTATACCTGTGGTTAAATGGGAGTGTACGTAGAAAGCTTCTTCATCTTGATGCAGGACCTCTTAACTATTGCTGTACTTTGTTCTCTTTGACGACTTGATTATTTTGTTTGATACAGGACCTCTTTAGTAATCTGTTTAACTCAATGGTGTGAGCTGCAACGCGTCCCGTGGCTGGTGAGGGCTGGTCGTAGGCACCAGATCAATTATTTATTATACTGTCTGATGCGAAGACAGCAGAAAACGACTTGTTCAACGGTAACCATTTTCTTCAGCCTTCTAAATGAATATTATAAGCTGGTTGGTACAACTCAATGATGTGACAATAGTTAACAATATTTCTTCAGATTTGCAACGACGACTATTTTCAACGCTCCAGAACATAGTTTGCTAAAAACAACTCACCACTCCATTAAAAACACGTAAATTACGATCACCTAGCTCATCTCAAGACACAAACAAAGGCATATGCCCTGTAAACAAAGAAGGGATGTAAGACGTATTTTGTCCCCCATTTACATTCTATGTATTACTTCCCTTTGACTGTAAATTAAACTCAGCGAATATCAATCATAAAAATAAATCTAACAGAATTTTCTCTCTTAAAACCAACCTAACTGCCACACTAGTTTCGTAGATATTCTCCAAAATCGAGCCGTGAGGGCTTGTTTGTTCTAACTACATTTAAAAAAAAAAAAATTACTTACGTTATTGGTCCAATGGAAAGGGGCATAACATATTATTTTTCATGATTGGACCCCTGTTATGCTCTAAAAGACCTCAAGTTTCTTCCATCTCCAATAATTTTTAATATAAGCAGAAGCACAAAACGTCATGTTTCGGAGTTAAAATGCTCACGGCGCGAAATGGAAACATGTACTAAAGTGTTCAATAATTACACTAGAAATTTGTATCACATGGTCCATGGTGATAGCTTTGTCCACATGATAATGAACAAGGTTGGTGGAAGCAAGTCGACGATGAATGTTACCTATAATTTCAAGCGGAAATTCTATGCGGAAGACAAAACTTCATGCAGGGGACATAAGAACTACAGTCAGATTGAAGTCGACAGGGTACATAACACAAACTCAGCGAACAGCGCTGTTCTGAAATATCCAGCGAAAGGTAAATGGTATGATGAAATGGTAAAAAACAGAGATCATATTTAGAAGCAGCGGGTAAACGTGATAAGTACATTAGTTCAGGACTTTAGAATGAAATCATCAGCTATAAAGATCAGCTCTTGAGCAAAATTGTTCAGTGCATTAGTGATACTCAAGGTTTAGATATCCCTGAAGATAAAACTACAAATATAGCCAGGATCGAACAGCTGTCCATTTGCCCCGGTTATCTCTCCAACAATCTCAAGCTGCTAGACCTTTTACAGTCCTATCAAGTCTAAGCACCCCATAAAAGTCGGGGGCGGGGGCGTCTCTGGGGAGACAAAGAACAGATCAGCTGCTCCCTCATGCATGTCGTAAAAGTGATCAATAAAAGTTTGTCCAATTTCGCAGCAGAAACAACGACTGAAGGACGTAATAAAGGTAGTCCCATATTAGATGCTGTCGTAGTGGAGTCCAGTGTTAGAGACAGGGCCGTAGATAGGACTTAATAAAGGGGGGTCGTCTATAAAAAAAATGCCGGCACAAAACATGTTTGGTACAGTATAATTTCCCCACAAATGATGTTCACCAAACCCTATGGGGTAGAGGATGTGGGGGGGGGGGGGGGGTTGTGTGTTTGAAACACCCCCCTAGTTAGAGACTTCACTATACTAGGTCCAGCATCGAGAGGTGGGGCTTCTCTGATAGTCTCTCTCTTGTTTAAGGACTATCTTCATTGCACACGGACTAACTCCATCAGTGCTCCAATCTCATCCCTTAGATCACGCAAGGAGGATCTCAGCACAGTGCACGAACTCAATAGCACTAGAGAGAATCCAAATATTGTTTATATAGGAATCACACATTCTATAAATATTTTTGTTGTGGGTAGGTTTCTAATTTTTTTAAAATTTTGCCAGGGCAGCGGCCTGATAGGCCTACTCTTTACGATTTCCAACTGCCGAGGTATTTTTAACGTGCGCAACTTACACATAAAAAGGTAAAAAAGGTAAAGGAACCCGTTACACGCCCATTGAGGCATATTGGGAATATGGTGTTAGGCCCATATTATCTTGACCGTCACCACACTAGGGGTGATGTGGTCGGCATCACGCCGGCCGCTTTAACCTTCCCAGAGCTGCTCTGGTACCCATTTGGGGCTGGGTCGACCCAGGAGCCGTTTGTGGCCTAAAAAAATCCCACCTCATCTGGGGATCGAACCATAGACCACTGCGCTAGTGTCGTAGATTTGTGATAGGTGATTAAGACTTAGTTTGGTCCCTTCTGAATAGACATAGAAATATGCGATAGCTCAGTGGGAGGTGGAAAAATAGAAAATAGATTTCACGAGTGAGGTGGAGGAGATATAGTAGATTCTGTCTCTGACACTCGAGAAGCTTCTCTCAGTCAGCCTATCATCTACAACAGAGTTAGATTAGTCAGACAAATCTAATATAATATATATTAATATATATATATATCCTCACATACCCACACACATAAGTGACGACAATAGACACACAAACACGTGAAACTATGACAATGAAAATATAGATATTTGGGAACGAACTGACCGCCACACTGATTAAGTTTAATGTGAAGTTTTATCAAAATGAACTTCCATCACAACATATAAAATTACATCAAAACATATACAAATAGTCATAAAGTCAATGAATTTCTACAAGAATGATAGACCCATTGGTATGATCCTTTCCCTCGATGTATAGCCCACAGTCCTGTTAGAAGAAAAGTGATAGCCCCAAAGAGTCACGGATACATATGCTTTAGTCTAAGATTTCCCTTTAAAGGTATGAACAGACTTGGATACTCTGATCTATCCTAAGGAAAAATATTATTAGCAACAAAACAAACTTGCATAAAGAAATTTAAGACAGCAAAATGGGTGCCAAAATACAGCAATAAAGGGATCACTCAGTCCTGCATTCACTCTATTCAGTCAGCCGTGATCACGTGCTTTCATTCATACTTACAGCTTTGGTAGCAACTTCTGGAAACACAATTTTTAGGACATGCACATACAGACTCTCCAATGGTAGTCTTGGCCAAGAGAACCCCAGTTCCAAAAAGACGGGTTGAATTCACTGCTTCAGGGAACGTTTTTCTTGGTTATACTTAATTTAGGATATCTGGTTCTGTCACATTAAAATTGTCCAGACACGAACGTTAACAGCGAGCACAGTGTCAATAGCTTAGGTTTCTAGTAATTAGGAATGTCAGGTAACTGCCTTCTCTCAGTATAGGACTTTATTTGGTCACACCAACACTAGTCACAACTCCGTCGGAAGGTTACTGATATTAATATTTTGCTTGCCACAAGGGCTGAAATGTACTTGAGGTTTTTCTCTGGAAGAACTAACTCAGGCTCGATGGGCCCGTTACTTCATTAAATCTTAAAAGAAAGTTTATGTAATGGGTACTCTGTCGTTCTGGATGCCAATGCAATCTAGACAGGTTTTACTTTATACACCCAAGTCTTTAAGAAAAAATGTTTTTGTTCTTCACAGATATTTTTCCGTACAAAAACGCTGGTAGAGTTGGGTTACCCCAGTTTTCACCGAATAAAGAAAAAAACAACATATAAAATACTTATACATGCTATGTACTCGGTTATAACTTACATTATAAACTGCAAGCGGAGAGCTTGACTTATCGTTTAAAACTCCCGGGAAATAAGGTATAATTCATAAAATCAATCATCATGAATTAGAAATACATACGTATTTCGTCAATACTCAATGATGAATCAGTGCAGTTATAAGTTAGTTTAAAAATATTCTCGACTGAGTATTTAGCAGTTAAATTAAATTTATTTATAGCTGCATGAGTTTAAGCTAGAAATTATAATTTATTCTGCTTTCCACTGAAACACGTCACTAGAGAATGTAACAGACTTATAAATTAATTTCTTCTGCACAGAACTAGTAAAGTGAAATAAGCGATTTATCACTAAAACACTCAATTCTACTAGATATATACGAGTATATTTACCTCCAACCAGAACTACGAGTATCACAACGAAACTAAGAGTTTCACTTATAACTATAAGTATCTAGAACGAAGCGATCACGTCTACTGCAACTTGGAGATTGAATGAAATCAACTTTTCACTCCGGGGTAGATATATGAAAACAGACAAAGGATGCGCGCTATTTCCAAAACCCCTGTCTCCCCCTCTCTCTCTCTCTCTCTCTCTCTCTCTCTCTCTTTTAACATTTCCCATTAACTTAGACGTTGCCCATAACTGCCAAACGTGCGTCTTCACACCTTCTACGACGACCTGTCTCATTTCTGAGCGATGCGGATGGCAGTTTCCACACCTCGCCGAGAAACTTAGCCGAAGAAAACTCGTGTCAGATGGAAATGCTAGACGATATGTCTGCCATCTATGTCTGACCAGAACGTCTATTCACAGTTATTCGTCCACCTCTAGAGCCTGACATCTTACGTAATAAAGTGCGTTTCTAAATGAGAATAGAAACAGGCGAAAGTTTGAATGGGAAAATAATATTTGTCGCAAACGAACGAATGCGAAAACAAACCCCAGGAAAAGGATAAAAGAGCGATAATAAAGTAGAGGACACGGGTAGAAAAAGAAAAGAATATAGAAAGTTTATTGATCATAAATCTCTATGCGACAGAACGTCCCCCCTTTAAGATATGGAAGCACTACTTGTCTACGTTATGGAAATAAATTTCCTATATCCGTAGCTTCAGGGTGTCTGTCCTCTTCCCTCTCATCTCCCCCTCCGTCTCTCTCCAATTCCTACTCAAGTCCCCTCCACCATTCTTCCTTCTCTGGAATGTCTTCCGTGCGCGCTTGAAAGAGTGTCGCCGCTTTTGACATTTTTGAAAGATTCCGTGTGTGCGCCGTGGAATTTCCCTGCCACTATCGTCATCTTCGTCAATTTTGGCGATCGTCAGGAGATGTTCGGAGGTCGGCACCGGTCTTTCCGAGAATTTCTTTAACAGATTTAAATGGAAAACCTTCTCCTTTCCTTTAATATAGATCTGGTAGTTAGCCTTAGAAATCTTTTTCAGGACGGTAAACGGCCTTTGCCATCCGATCCTCAGTTTGTTGTTCCCGGTAGGAAGTAACACCAAAACTTTCTCTCCTGCTTCCAGTTCTCTCTCTTTCGCGACTTTCCTGTATCGGTTAGCGTGCTTTGTGCGTGCTCGCTTAAAGTTGGTCGTTGCTAGGTCCCATCCTAGTTTCAACCTTTCCTTTAAATCCGACACATATTTACTTGCTGAGACAACTGTCTCATCCGCCTTCTGGTCTGTCAGCGACCAAAGTAAGGCTTCAAGCGGGCCCTTAATGGGTCTGCCGAATAAAAGCGTTGCTGGCGGAAATCCTGTGGAAGTATGAGGAGATTCTCTGTAGCTAAATAAAGCTGCAGGAATACAAAGATCCCAATCTTCAGGTTTCACTTGTGCCAGTTTACTTAGCATCATGTTGAGGTTTCCATTAACACGTTCCACGAGCCCATTTCCGGCCGAAGTATAAGGCTTTATGTAGATGTGTTGGTTCCTCAAGATCTTCACGATCTCATCCATCAACAGGTTCCGGTATGGAGATCCGTTATCCGTCAACACTTGCTGAGGGAATCCCAACCGAGTGAAAATCTGCACGAGGGCTTCTGCGACATGCTTGGCATATGCGCGTGTTAGCGGGATAGCTTCTGCCCATAAAGTGCATGTGTCGACTAAGGTCAGGATATACCTGTTCCTTCTTTTAGTCCTTTCTAGGGGTCCTAAAATGTCGATCACAACCCGTTCAAATGGTGTTCCCATTATTGGCATTTCACCCATGTGGACTGAGGGTGTCCGTTGCTTGGGTGGTACACGTTGGCACTGGGCACAGGATTTGACATACCTGATAATATCAGTATTTACTCCTGGCCACCAATAATGAGTAGTTATCCGTTGGTTTGTGGCGTTCTGTCCCATATGTCCGCTGAAGGGAAGAGAGTGCCCCATTTCTAGGATTTGGCTTCTGTACTGTTTCGGTACTAGGAGCTGGTTGTAACCTTGATCAGGCTTGCCCGTTCTGCGATAAAGTACGCCATCTTTAGAAAAAATGTTCCTGTGCTGTCTGGGTTCCTTAGCCATGGGCAGTTTCCTAAAGCAGGGTGCCAAAGTAGGGTCCTTTTGTTGCGCTTCTTTAAGTTCCATAGGTAACAAATTAGGCGCAGGCTCCCGTTCCTTCTTGGTTTGCCCTCTTGTAGTTACTGCTGCCACAATTGGCTCTTCCGGTTTCCCAATAAACACGTATCTACCGCCAAGTATGACTGGGTAGATGGGGTCATCCATAACAGCCGCTTTGATCACGCCTCTGACAAAATCAGAGTGGATCTCCACCAGTGCGATGGGAAGCGCTGTAGGTGCCTCACTCTTAGAAACTCCACAAAGTTCGACGGTCTCTCCTGTCTCTTGACCGGGTTTAACCAGGTGTCTGGCAACAATGCAATCATAAGAAAGCCCCGTGTCAAATAAACAAAAAGTTTGAGAACCGTTCAAAATAACAGTACCTCGCGTTGAGGGTCTCTCTCCCTCAGGTTGGGAATCACTGTCAATAATTCCGCCTTGCGAGACTGTTAGCAAGCATCCGATGCGTTTAGGCTCAGTATGCTCGCCCTGATAATTAGTCCCGTGCGCAGGGGTTTTCCCTTTGTCACCTTGTCCTTTCTGGCCCCGCTGCCATGAAGGGCGGTCGGGTTGATCAGACTGTTTACTGTGGTTGGGGTACTTGTTTTTGTAGAACTTGGATTTTTCAGGAGGGGGGTTTTGAGGTCCAGTTTCTCTGTGGTTATTCTGATTAGAAGCATGAGAAAATTGGTCTAGATTATTCTTTCGAAAATGCTCTTCTGTCGGTTTACGTTTTGTGGCCGGCAGTTCGGCCAGCGCATTTTGATAACGCTCAGACTTTTCCAAGATGTCTTCAAGCTTTTCTGCACCTTGCTCAGCTAAAATCTTCGGGTGTCCGCAGACAAAGTGTTCTTTATTTGTTCTGTTATAACAAATTCCTCAAGACCTTCATAGGTAGAGGGGAGCTGCGAGAGCTCTAGGCACTGTGTCAGATATCCTTTTAGACGAGATGAGAACTGCTGAAAAGTTTCAGAATTCTCCTTTCTGCTGTTGCGAAACAGTTGCAAAAATTTGCGCGCGTTCATTTCAAAACGCTCCAGTAACGCTTTCTTCAAGACGTCGTAATTGTCTTGTTGGTGTAATGTTATGATGTATGTATATATACGTTACCACGTTCTCTTCACAGGCACACACATGTTTCAGAAGGCACACAGTAAAAGCGTGTTCAGTTTGCTGCCATGTTTATTTACAGAATCTCGTACATGTGTGGTTTCGTATTTAATGTGTTATATTACATCGTGTAGTTTCGTATTATAATGTATTATATTACATCCCCCCTTCTTTGAAAAAAAAAATGTGTATGTGTAATGTTCAGTGTGAGCATATATGTCACTGTCTGTATCGGCTGGGAGGTGTCACTGTACGGCCAGAACGAGTGGTGTAAAGGGCTGGTGGTTCTGCGGAAGTCCCTGTTTTAGCTTGAGTTGGTTGTGATTTCAGCTTTGGCGCTTGTTGGTTTTGTGGGGCACCAAGGTCTGGAGTTACTGCATTGTCTGTTGAGAGCATGGGAATTCTCTGCTCTGTTGTATTCTGTGGGATTTCTCTTATGTCCACTCTGTTTCGCCTCAGGAGGTTGTTGCTGCTGTCTGGTCTTAAGGTATAGCTCCTGGGTTCAGGGTTTCTGGAAATGATTGTTGCTTTTGACCATGTGTCATTGTCGTGGTTGTAGGTATGCACATGCTGACCAGGATATAATGGTGGTAAGTCTTTAGCACATTTGTCATAGTTGGATTTCTGAACTTGCTGACGATGCTGAAGTTGATCATATGTGTTGTCTCTATGTTGTGGACGGAAGTGGACCTTAGATGGTAGAAGGTCTTTAATTCTTCTATCAAACATACGTTCTGCTGGACTGTCGATGTTACTGTCTACTGGTGTTGTTCTCCATTTCAAGAGTGCTAGGTGTACATCCTCTGTTCTTGTTTTCTTCATGATTGACTTGATAGTTTGTATCTGTCTCTCAATGAAGCCATTAGATTTAGGATATCTAGGTGATGATGTTGTGTGTTTGATCTTCCAGTCCTTAGTGAAATTTCTGTATGCTTGACCTGAGAAATGTGGACCGTTGTCTGATCTAATTTCATCTGGGATGCCAAATATGCTGCAATACTTCTTTGTAATGTCTGCAATAACAGCTGATGGTGAGGGTTGTGGAAGTTTCTCAATGATGGGAAATTTGCTGTAGTAATCAGCAATAATAAGATAGTCATTATTGTCGATGGAGAAAATATCAGTTCCTATAACGCTCCAAGGGCTCAATGGTATGTCTGATGGTATGAGAGAGGTTCTCAAATGTTGGACTGCTCTCTAGTTTGGCGTAAACATCATACGCACTGCTTTTCAAAGCCTGGGAAAGCTTCATATTCCAACGCGACCTCTCTAAACCGTACAGAGTTGCAATTTTCTCAAATTTTTCTAGATACGTGTCAATCTTCTCATTAGGACAAGGGAAAGATTCTAGCGCAAAAGACATAGCAGTGAGATGAGTAGATTGTGTATTTGAAGGATCAGTCAAAGAAGAATGAGGAGAAGACTCTCCATTGCTGGAGGTAGAGGCAGCACCGCAACTTTGGAATTCTAGAGTTTTAAGAGCCAACTCATGCTGTCTCTCCTTCTCCTTTTCCTCATGCTGTCTCTGCTTCTCTCTTTCCTCATGCTGTCTCTCCTCCCTCACCTTCTCATGCTGCGCCCTGCGAGCTTCCATTTCTGCATCAATTTTTTTCTGCTCTAATTTATGGTCTTCCGCTTCTTTCCTCCTAGCTTCTTCTTTTTCCTCTTTAGCTTCAGCCGCTTTCCTCTCCGCGTGATATCTGTCAAGTTCGTCTCTGACAAAAGGTTTCGCTTCTTCTCCGTCCAAACCTTCTTTTCTCGCTTCGTCCCTGAGCATCTAAGTTTCGCCCTTTCGGCCATAGCAAATAGGTGACTGAGACTTAGACGAGAAAGAAATCAGAAAAAAAGATACATTGGTTCCTACCACTTACGAGAAAATACCAAAATAAAAAAGATGATATACTTTAACCTGGGATACCTCCTCTTATAATATCGTGTCTAACTATCGCTGCTATTAATCGGCAAATAAAGCACCTAATGCAGACGACTACGCCAAATAAATGGTAGTTAAGATTACTCACTGAAAAATAAGTTGCCACAGTGGAAACAAAATAATTATTGCAAAAAATTTTAAAGAGAAAAAAAAAAATCCCTTAATTTTTAAGTCCACTACAAGTTCACCCCTGAAGACAGTTAGGGTAAGGGAGGCAATTAACAAGACGTAATTGTCTGAACGCACTCCTTAGCTTAGCTCAAACACCTACTTCTTCAGAACCCTGTGATTGCTAGTCAATCACAAACTTTACCAGCGTTTAGTATTACAAAATCAATAATTAACATATATTCCGACAAAGTCAACCTGTAACTCAAATGTATATTGCTCAATAATGCTGTGGAAAAAACAATCATTAATTGTGTGGTCAGCACGCCCATAAACAGATCGTTGGTCTAGGGGAATAGTTATTTTTAAAAGATACACGATACCCCGAGACAGTCACACTCTTACTCTATTTCAGAATAAAGAAAGAACAGACTACAGACGAGCTGATATTTGTCGTGCTCGTCTTCCTATTCTAAGTTCAAATAAAAAATCCTACGGACGAGACCACATTTGTCGTCGCTGCTCAGGATTTTTAGTTCAATTTCCGGAAACGAGCAACCATTTGTCGTAGATTTGTGATAGGTGATTAAGACTTAGTTTGGTCCCTTTTGAATAGATATAGAAATAAGCGATAGCTCAGTGGGAGGTGGAAAAATAGAAAATAGATTACACGAGTGAGGTGGAGGAGATATAGTAGATTCTGTCTCTGACACTCGAGAAGCTTCTCTCAGTCAGCCTATCATCTACAACAGAGTTAGATTAGTCAGACAAATCTAATATAATATATATATATATATATATATATATATATATATATATATATATATATATATATATATATATATATATATATATCCTCACATACCCACACACATAAGTGACGACAATAGACGCACAAACACGTGAAACTATGACAATGAAAATATAGATATTTGGGAACGAACTGACCGCCACACTGATTAAGTTTAATGTGAAGTTTAATTATCAAAATAAACTTCCATCACAACATATAAAATTACATCAAAACATATACAAATAGTCATAAAGTCAATGAATTTCTACAAGAATGATAGACCCATTGGTATGATCCTTTCCCTCGATGTATAGCCCACAGTCCTGTTAGAAGAAAAGTGATAGCCCCAAATAGTCACGGATACATATGCTTTAGTTTAAGATGTCCCTTTAAATGTATGAACAGACTTGGATACTCTGATCTATCCTAAAGAAAAATATAGTTAGCAACAAAACAAACTTGCATAAAGAAATTTAAGACAGCAAAATGGGTGCCAAAATACAACAATAAAGGGAACACTCAGTCCTGCATTCACTCTATTCAGTCAGCCGTGATTACGTGCTTTCATTCATACTTACAGCTTTGGTAGCAACTTCTGGAAACACAATTTTTAGGACGTGCACATACAGACTCTCCAGTGGTAGTCTTGGCCAAGAGAACCCCAGTTCCAAAAAGACGGGTTGAATTCCCTGCTTCAGGGAACGTTTTTCTTGGTTATACTTAATTTAGGATATCTGGTTCTGTCACATTAAAATTGTCCAGGCATGAACGTTAACAGCGAGCACAGTGTCAATAGCTTAGGTTTCTAGTAATTAGGAATGTCAGGTAACTGCCTTCTCTCAGTATAGGACTTTATTTGGTCACACCAACACTAGTCACAACTCCGTCGGAAGGTTACTGATATTAATATTTTGCTTGCCACAAGGGCTGAAATGTACTTGAGGTTTTTCTCTGGAAGAACTAACTCAGGCTCGATGGGCCCGTTACTTCATTAAATCTTAAAAGAAAGTTTATGTAATGGGTACTCTGTCGTTCTGGATGCCAATGCAATCTAGACAGGTTTTACTTTATACACCCAAGTCTTTAAGAAAAAATGTTTTTGTTCTTCACAGATATTTCTCCGTCCAAAAACGCTGGTAGAGTTGGGTTACCCCAGTTTTCACTGAATAAAGAAAAAACAATATATAAAATACTTATACATGCTATGTTCTCGGTTATAACTTACATTATAAACTGTAAGCGGAGAGCTTGACTTATCGTTTAAAACTCCCGTGAAATAAGGTATAATTCATAAAATCAATCATCATGAATTAGAAATACATACGTATTTCGTCAATACTCAATGATGAATCAGTGCAGTTATAAGTTAGTTTAAAAATATTCTGGACTGAGTATTTAGCAGTTAAATTAAATTTATTTATAGCTGCGTGAGTTTAAGCTAGAAATTATAATTTATTCTGCTTTCCACTGAAACACGTCACTAGAGAATGTAACAGACTTATAAATTAATTTCTTCTTGGAGATTGAATGAAATCAAGTTTTCACTCCGGGGTAGATATATGAAAACAGACAAAGGATGCGCGCTATTTCCAAAACCCCTGTCTCCCCCTCTCCTCTCTCTCTCTCTCTCTCTCTCTCTCTCTCTCTCTTAACATTTCCCATTAACTTAGACGTTGCCCATAACTGCCAAACGTGCGTCTTCACACCTTCTACGACGACCTGTCTCATTTCTGAGCGATGCGGATGGTAGTTTCCACACCTCGCCGAGAAACTTAGCCGAAGAAAACTCAGCTAGGAAGCCAGTGCACTAACCACTATGCTACCGCGGCTCCTAACTTACACATGGGACCTCCTATTTTGTCCCCCACTTATCCGAGAAGGCTAGGCATCCGATCTCACTACCAGGGGGGAATATGACATCATTAGGACCACTGGTTCTGTAAAAAAATCTCCATAAATTATATTCCCTCAACTGGGAATCGAAAAAAATTATGGAGGTGGAGGCAACCTACTGCTGCCTTAAGATGGCTGTCTGAGACTTTATTAACACAGGCAGTTATTGTATCAGACTCGCAATCCCTGCTTCGAAAGGTCCAAAATGGATGGCTCCGACATGAATGGAAAACCTCCATAGAAGCATCGAATCTTCGAGAACTGATATGGGATCTACTGTCCTGGTCATGCTGGGTTCACGGCAATGAAAGAGCTGACAGACTAGCTTCAAGAGCACCCATTAGAAGGTGCATTGGACATGGATAAGAGAGAAATACTGAGGGCAATTCATGATCAATGAATCATCAAGGCTAAGACTGCTGGAATTTGGCATCAAACGTAAGACCAGCAGGGATGAACGTATGAGAGGACGCATCTGCCGTGTATACAACCAGTGCGTAACAGGATCAATCAGCATTCATACTCTTCGACATTTGCTGCGGGAGACTGAGCACCAATGGGTTTGCCCGGAGTGCAATGACGTCGATTCTCAGGGGAGGAGCTACACTGAAATGCTATTTTCGTTATTAATTGCTGGATTTCAATGAAAATGCACAGACTTAACCTATATCAATACTAGATACGCAAAATGAAGAGTTTGATGGCACTGCACTACTGGTTGCCATAGAAACGGCGGCCATATTGGATTCTATTGTTCTATTTCAATTTGCTAAGGCTTTTTTATTTATTAAGCTATGAATACTAAATATGAACACAACGTTTATCATTATATTTTAAAACTTTTCCTGTGATGGATTTTTGATAACTTTAATACAAAAAAGTTGTAGGACTTTGAATATAGTGTCTAAAAATAGTAACAAATTTTGATAAATTTTACATTACTTTTTGCAATAAATCAAAAGTTTGATCAGATACTCAAAATCCATCACTATAAAAGTTTTAAAGGATTATGGGCAACATATGTGCCAATTCTTATGTCAATTAACACATAAGTGTGGAAGTTTTAGGGAAATTAGTATGAGAAAATTATATTTTGAGAAAATCGCATTTTTCTCCATAAATAGACTACAATTAAATAAGTATGTAATATTGCTCCTGAAAAATTGCTTACTTGTCATTTAGAACATACTGGTAGCATAGCCAGCTTCATCTGCAGCTTCCTATCTCGCTTTCTGTTGAGATTTGTGCCTAATTTCCTTCCTTGTCTTAGTGCAGTTTTCTGCCGTTTTAGAGCTGAGCAATACTGGATTCTTTGTTCTATTTCAATTTGCTAAGGCTTTTTTTTATTTATTAAGCTATGAATACCAAATATAAACACAACGTTTATCATTATATGTTAAAACCTTTCCTGTGATGGATTTTTTGATAACTTTAATACAAACAAAGTTGTAGGACTTTGAAAATAGTGTCTAAAAATGGTAACAAATTTTACTAAATTTTACATTACTTTTGTCAATTAATCAAAAGTTTGATCAGATACTTAAAATTCATCATATAGAAAGTTTTAAAAGATTATGGGCAATATATGTTCCAATTCTTATGTCAAGTGTGGAAGTTATAAGAAAATTAGGATGAAAAAATAGATTATGAGAAAACCGCATTTTTCTCCATAAGTAGACAACAATTAAATAAGTATGTAATACTACAGCAAAAAAATAACTTGCTTGTCATTCAGAACATACCGGCCATATATCCAGCTTCTTCTGCAGCGTCTTGTCTGGCTTTCTGTTGAGATTTGTGCCTAATTTGGTTCCTTTTCTTAGTGCAGTTTTCTGCCATTTTAGAGCTGAGCACGAGACGTTTACGCTTTCTTGCTCCTGCCAGTCGATAAGCCTCTTTTCCACTGTTCAGCCCCAGGACTTTCTTGAAAAATATAGCAGCCTCGGGTCCTTCTTTAAATTCAGCAACTGCACTTAGAAGGCAGAATTCAACGCGCTTTCGTGAATGGAAGATATGCTTTGGCACTTTACTCCAAATAACTGAATGAAGGCTCTCATTGGAGTTTTGGGTAGCCTTTCTTTCACAGCGACTCAACAGTTTCAGATTTGTCAGCCTGTCATACACTGGTGTCAAATGTCTGTTCAACAGCTTAAAGTCCAGGGGCGTATGTATACGTTTTTGATGCCCAAAAGCATACTCATTCCTAGATAAGGCTGCTTTATAGAAACACCAAGAGTCTTGGCCAGTAGGACAAAACTGTTGCTGGGGATAATCATCAGTTGAATAGCAATGATGTAGGCTAGCCATAATAGCGTTCTTCATATCAGCTGCAGTAGCATGTTGCCTGATAGCCCTGGAATAATAAATGCCAAGCTTTCGGATGGCTGTATCTGTCAGACGGCCACGTCCTCCAAGCGTAACTTTTTGCTTGCGGCAATCAGCAACTAAATTACAAAGAGCTGTATGCATTCTTTTTCCTACATGATTGATACACTCTTCTTTGATAATTTCAACATTAGGGCCATATGGTTTAATTTCCATGACCCTATTAAAGGCTTTGCTATCACCATCACTTAACATGGTGGTGTAGCGAAATTTGTGTCGTGTCACAGACCGGCTCCATAAAACCCTAGCTGCCTCAGCCTCCATCACACCTGAACTTCCTAGATAGAAGAAAAGGTATGAATTAGTAACACTTAAAATAATGATGTAAGCAAACATTGAACACTTTCCTTTACAATGTAGAAGCAAATGCAGTACAATGGAAGCAAAGCAAACACATGTAAGTAATAAATTATGTTACTAAAACTGATACTTATGGAGAAATTAAAATTAGATCAGTTTAAATTTTTAGACAAGGAGAAGGAGAAACCAAAAATAAGATTCAGAAGTAAATACCTTCAAAATTTATATCACATCCTTGCTTCACATGCTCCTCTTTCCATTTGCTGAAGTTTCCCGGGGCTTCCTTCTGGTACCAAGAACCAGTTGTAGCACATGTCTGACAGTATTTTGGAAGCACATGGGCATCTATAACAAGACCTGTCAAGATCTCCACAACACAACCAATACCAATTTTTGAACTGTGGCCCCTTATGAGCCAGCTGCCATCAAAACTGACTCCAATATCCATAATATATTCATGATATGGTTGATTGCCCTGAGCACAGTTTACGCTGCGTGCTAGCTTAGCAGCATGATCAAATATTAATTTTGCGAGTTCTGGTGTTTGCAAATAAAAATTTTTTGCAATTGTGTTGAAAGTTTTTTGATGCAGGCCAGACATATCCATGTTCTGTGCAAAGTAGTTAAATTTATAGGGTCCCATTCCTGATAACAATGATGATAGAACTGCAACTTTGTTCACACTGAATGAATTATGTTCATCAACCGATGATGTGTACGTTAATGCAACGGTTTTGTTGCAAACACAACAATTCACTTTGATGTGTTGAACAAGACCTCTCTTGGCCTGATTATTAATTTCTGCAGACAGCTTCCCATAGCATTCTGGACATGCAAGCTGACTAACAAGGTTGCATATCTAAGACATATCAACTATAGTTCTGGAGACCGTATTGTTAGGCGTTGAAGCTTCTTGCACCGATGAGGCACTTAGTTCCAGCTTTTTACAGAACCGTGGTGTGCTGTGGGGTGAAGAGGTAGAAGTTGTAGAGGAGCTTGTGCTGGCTCCTTCATTTACAGCTGAAGCTGACAGTATAACCTCAGGCAGACTAGGCTCATTAGGGGGACCATTTAGTTCTGAAAAAAGTACATAAGAAATAATCACAGCTCAAGAAACATGTCACTTGCTTATAAATACTATGATAATTTATCGTATAATGTGGAATCATGTCATTTTGTCAAACCAGAAAAATGTGATCACTGTTTACTGCCAACGCGTTTACTAAAAGCTTGCAAATACATAAATTTAAAAAAATAATAGCTTATTCACATGTGCCTTTTTTTTTTAAAGTATATCGTTGAACCCTTTATGGGTTATAATTAGGACATATTGTGTATTAATTCAAGAAAATTAAGTCAGATTTCCAATATCCAAATATAGTGCCTTCTTCCCCCTCCACTCAGTCCTAACAGAGTAAATCAAAACTAAATTTGTGTAGCCTAAATGTTGTTGTGCGTGGCCTCACCACATGTGATCTGCCTGGCTTTCTACAGTGATTCATTTTGTACCATTACCATAACAAAATTAGCGACTTTTTCCTGCACTATCTTGGTTCCATCTTTTCTCCCTGGCCGTTTCCAGGTTTAGATGACGAAAGCTATTCTTTTTTCGAGGCCTTTTCACACAAAAAGTTCCGAAAAATGAGTCTAACTAAATATGTATTCAGAATTTATCGATCCGACGCCATATTGTCAACACGGCGGTTACAAGTCACGTAGATTCACGCAGATAACGAACAGTTTAGAATAGTGCGCGGAAAAAGCCGATGTCAGCGAATGTCCGATGATTTCCATATATGGAAGTAATCGGTAAAAAACGCGACCTAGAAATTCTCGATCTGGCAGGTATAATTTTGTTACCGAAATAAATGAACTACATCACAGGATTGCCCAGATCTGGGCGAATCCAATGATGTATAATACGTAGGGGTGCAGGCTTGGTTGCTATGGAAGAAACGAGGTCCAACACTACAATAAGTTTCTGCTCTGCAATAATACAATTCTCAAAATGTTTTCAAATTAAACAAATTAACTTCAATAGTAAGTAATCAATATTATAACCGCATTCAGTAATTGAGCACTCACACGTATATTCACACAAACACACATACATTCACACACGCCCTGTAAGGATGACTAAGGAACATGATGATAAATATCTGTTGTCGAAATTCAGCATTGATGTTTCATTTTTCAGGAGACAAGGTTAAGATGGTGCAACTTCGATGTCGGGAAAATTATGTGGAGCCATGCATTTAGAATATATATTCAGCTTTCCGTGTAGCACTGGTCCTAAACATAAACATACCAATCCCCCATTTCCTGTACCATCCTTTCCATGTATTCTGTATCCATCTCCTGTTCTTTTGCCCATGTTTGTGTGTTTTGTCTCCCTTGTTCTCTTAACCGGTGATTTCAGAATAGGGACTGTCGTTTATTGCTGTCGTGAAACGAGCGTGTAAACCCACTATTTTGTTAAATCATTATGTCGGGATACAAATTTGCCCCAGCCAATCAACGCACAGTTGCTGAAGTTACGCCAGGAAAAAACTTAAGCCCTGTTTTTTCGGATGTCGGTTGCGGTCATCTTGTCACCAAATATGGCGGAAAAACTGAATAACATTAGCCATAAGCCCTGTTTTTGTGGGACTCGTTTCGGTCAAGGACGGTACGGAACATGGTACAAAACCGCATACAGCCAATCAGCTTGCCCCGCCAGGAACCAACCAAACGCTTTCCTTAAGCAGTAGAAGTTACCTCACCTGCCTATATAATCGGGCGAGATTTTATGCAAAAACACGCAACACCGACACGAAGCCAGAGAGACGACCGACTGAAGAAGAGGAGCTGTCAACCTTGATTTATTGCTTACCTGCGTGCATTGACCTGGTAGACTGCTTCATTAGTCGAGTCACTGGCCTGTTTAAATCTTGGAGGGTAAATAAAATTTACTATTTGTAGGCAAATAGGCCTACAGCAGATATATAATGTTTGTATTGGTTGTGTGTCATTTATATTACCTACACCTGTATATATTTTATATAAATTGTTTCAATATGAACGTATCAGGTTACTGATTGTATCTTGGGGCATTAGGTATAATGATTGTATTTCCTGATATGATTGATGAAGACGAAGACTAATAGGACTCATGCTTCAACCTATTGTCTCTTATAACTTCAATCTATTATCTCAGACCAACTGAAATATAAACAAAACAGTCCTTGTTAGGACTCAACCTATTGTCTCCTATAACTTCAATCTATTATCTCAGAACAACTGAAATATAACCAAAACAGTCCTTGTTAGGACTCAACCTATTGTCTCCTATAACTTCAATCTATTATCTCAGACCAACTGAAATATAACCAAAACAGTCCTTGTTAGGACTCATCAATCTATTGTCTCATATAACTCAATCTATTGTCTCACATAACTTCAGTTTATTGTCTCAGATTACTCCCACCTGAAATATAACCAAACAGTCCTCGTCTCATATACTCCTATCATAAGAACATAACAATATTGTTAGGATATATGTTACCAGCTAGTATAGCACTTGTCAGAGAGGGCCTGGTATATTATAGGGGTAAGGAAATGGTTGTATCACACCTAGGTGTACATATTATTGGATGTATTCATGTATTGAATATATATTATTGGATGTATTCATGTATTGAATTTATATTATTGGATGTATTCATGTAGTGAATTTATATTATTGGATGTATTCATGTATTGAATTTATATCATTGGATGTATTCATGTATTGAACTCATATTATTGGATGTACCCATGTGTTCATTTATCAGAAAGAATGTTTTGCAAGTAGACACCTGTCTCGTCTCGCTATTGCTAACTCATACTGAGCCATGTTGTCATTCATCCTACATGCAGACACCTGAGACACACGCTCATTTCATACTAGAAATAGGTGGGCTTGATGACAGAAATAATACGGAAATTGTATTTGAACGACTTGTCAATTTTTTAAATAATTGTTAAGTAAAATCTGTTTCCTTGTTTTTTAATATCACAGTTAGTTACACAGCGGGGGTGGCAATTTATGTCTGTCTCCTCTCCACTAATTTTTCGAGATCAGATCATTCACAGCCGTAACTAATTTGTGATACCAGTAGTCCTCTCAGACACTGGGACTTCACCCTTTTCTGCAGAAATTCTATTTCTGTAATTGTCAGTACTATACTGATCCAAGAGCCAATAAAAACCTCACGCCACACTGGGGGCTCGTTCCTGGGATATTTCTGTATATCTTGAGCCATACTTAGTCTATTCATCTATCTACTAACTCTATCTTGTGCCACCCATAGATAACTAAAGAAACAAATTTTTGAAAAAAATTCTATAATAGGATTTTTAAAGTGTTTTCTTAGGAGGAGTACCATTTAGTACTCAGTAAATAGTTGATGCTCACAAAGTTGCACGGAAATTATTTGTTCAATTAAATTAATTAAGTTTAATTACAAATATTTGGATATAGTAAAATTACATACCCTCTCTTAGTAAAGCCATGGCTGATCTAGTGAAGTTCAGAACTGTGATCATGCAGATGGGTAAGGAATTAAATATGACAGGTGATGCTCTCACTCAGTATGTCACAACAGAAGTGGACAAACACATGGATAGGGAAGAAAGAAAGTTGCAATTAGAGACTGAAGAAAAGAAATTAGAGGCTGATAGAGAAGCAAATAAATTTGAGGCTGAAGAAAGGCGGTTGCAAGCAGAAGCTGAAAGAGAAGCCAAAAGACTGGAAGCTGAGAGAGAAGACAAAAGACTGGAAGCTGAGAGAGAAACCAAAAGATTAGAAATTGAAGCCAAGAAATGGGAGGCTAAAAATGAGGCAAAGAAAATTGAAGCTGAGGAAAGGAAATTACAAGCAGAGAGAGACCATCAGTTGAGATTAAAAGAGCTTGAAATTCAGGCAACTACTGGCAATAATGGTGGTAGCTCACCTCACTCTGAGAATAGCTCCATCCAGAGCACCTCAAGTGGGGCCATGAATTTTCATCTGGACCCATTTGTTGAGAAAGAAGATGCCATTGAGTCGTACCTGGATAGATACGAAAGACTTGCCACTACCTATGGCTTAGTGAAAGAAAAGTGGAGTCTTAAACTATCTCAGGGATTGAGAGGTGTGGCCTACGATGTATATTTGAAGCTCTCAAGAGATGACCAGGAAGATCATGACATCCTGAAGCAGGTACTGCTTGTGAGATATGAAAAGAACTCGGAGTCATATAGAAAGAAATTCCGAACAGCTAAACTTCTTCCAGGAGAAAACTATCACCTCTCTGCTAGATTGGAAACCTATTTGGAAAAATGGAGTAGTTTAGGCAGGTGTCAGGATCTGAAAGAAATGATAATGATGGAGCAAGTGAAAGAGTCCATGCCTTAAGAAATGAGGAAGTTTATCATGGAACAAGGAGTAGAGAGATTGGAAGATATTGTAACTGTTGCGGAGAGATATCAAGCAGCTCAGGCAGAATCATTAGGAAATAAGAAGAAGCAGGGTGAAAACTTCAAATCATCACAAAACTATTCCAAATATGAACAAAAAGACCATACCACAAGGAACTGTGACGCTACACTGTAATTCTGACTTTTAACAGGCCCGATTCTGTGGTTCTATTTTGAATTTTCACCAGTTTTATTTTCTTCTGATCACGCGATTTTCCGTTGTTTACGGAAATCGCTATTTTCGGGCCCGCTTTTCCACCATTTTATTTCTTCTCATTTGAATATATATCGTGGTTGGTATTTTTTTTGAGTAGATAAATTAAATGGGTTCGTTTATGATGGTAGGTTTATTTTATTCTAGCATCAGTTTTACTTTCTTCTGATTTTTCGCGATTCCCGTAGATTCCATTGTTTACGAAAATCGATATTTTCGGGCACTCCTGTATGACGCGTCAGTAGCACGAGGTTATCACGTAATGTGACGCAATTTTGCGGACACGCGGTATTTTGATTTTCCTAGCGCTGCCATTGGTCCGCGATTTGCGTAGGAAGGGAAATCCGCGTGGGCGGTTTCTCTTGTATATAATGAGACAGAAAACGGGGATTCGGTCTCTATGAAAAATTATTGCCTGGCCGTAGGACGTCGTAATTATCGTTCTCCACCGTAGGAAAAACAAACGATAATCGGTATGTAACTATTTTATTCATCGTTTTACTTATTAGTGGGTTTTTCAGAAATTCGCCCGTAGTTAATTTCTTCGGGGACATTAAAACTTTTTCAGTTTTAAACGATAGTGCCATCCATTATCATTTTTTTTGAAGAAGGACGTAATGCAACAGTGTGCTTATTCTTTCAATGATTTTGGCAGTAGTTAGGAGTGTGTGAAGTTGTGAGAAACACGTGTGCCATATTTGTAGGATGTTATGTAAAACCACCATTTATTCCTGTATATTTTCTAATGTAAATTTATGGGGAAATCCCTGGTGTGTTCGTTAATTTTTCTGAGCCTTAGAAATGTGAGAAATATTGTCGGGGGGTTCAGATTTACGTTGTAAATGAATTATACTGCTTAGGGGAGGAAACTATTCCTATAGCGAGATTTAATTTAAATAGGAGTAAGCCGGGGAAACTCCTGTGTTAATGGGTAAAAGGATTTCCCTATTTTTGTCAAGTTTGAACACGTGATCGGCCATGCGTAACGGCCATGTAACGTGTCAGACGGTGTCGGGAGGTTTTGTTTATTTTACCTGGCAGATTTTAGTAGAAGGAGGGGGGATGAAGAGGCCACGTGGGATAGTGGTATTTTATGTATTGTGTGAAGAACGAGAGAAAGGGGAGAAGAAGTGAGAATGAAGAGACACGTGTATAGAATTATTTTATGTATCGTATATGTTAGAGATAAGCGATTTTAGAGAGGGTGTACATTAGACGCTGTTTCTTTTAATTTCAGCGAGTCTCGACGAAACAGTGGGGAGCATAATTTTGTCAAATAAAATTATCCACGGCAAAAGACATATCTCAGGGTCAGTGTACTCGAGTATCGTCAGGAGCAAAAGAAAATTACCCTATGGTCTCTGGCAGGGAAGTCCCTATGCTTCAGCTGGACCGAGGTTTAATTATCATACAGCCAAGAGCGTCGCTATTATAGTCTCTAGTAACGGCAGGTGGCCGGGAGACTAGTTTCATTTTGTACAGCCTGAAATCAAGGCTGTGGTTTTTTCCTCTAACTCCGGAGCGGGTTAAAAGAGGGAAGCTATTCAGCAGCAGAGAAGTTTTGTCTACAGTTAATCAAGTCCCTCATGCTTGATATCCGAACATCGTCATCACCAAAATCAGGAACAGGTGACAGGGTTACCATACCTAGGTCCTGATAGAAATCGAGAAGAGAGTAACGGAGACGCCGCATCATCAGCCCTCGAGTGTTAGAGAGACACTGAGATCAAGAGAGAAAGGTAGAGAAGGAGGGAGAAAATAGACAGGACCAGTAGGGTCTGTTCAGTATCCATTTGACGGATAGACACTGAGTCTGCGTTCGAAAAACCAAGTCTATTATTTTTAGCATTTCTTGTGGTGTAGTTATAGGCGCCTATCGCCTAACTAGTAGAAAGCTGTGTAGCCGTTCGTTGAGGAAGAGTCACCAGGACTAAGACAGTAGAAATTTATTAGTGTTAGAGAGTGGAGGCTAAAAGTTGACAGCCCCACCAAATTAGATTTGGTTTAAATCACTAACCATTTTTATTGTTCCTCAGCAGGGTGACAGAAAGAGCGAATGTGATTTGGGGTTTTTTTGTCTCTCATGTCTCTCAATTTAATTGTTACTTGTTTTCCAGGCCGTGCAACAGTGCACGCTATCGACTGACTTGATGACGTAATATGCCATTGTATGTTTTTTTCTTGTATGTAAATAAATATATACATATATTATTTACTGGATCAGCTTCTATTCTTTACTATACTTACTCTATGTTGTCTGTATAGTGGTGTTTGTGGTCGTAATTATACACCTTATCTCCTTGTGTTTCAAGGCAGTCAGAGGTGGGGAGACTATAGCCATTTTTTTTAGTCACGAAGCGGCAGGGGGGATTCAAATCCTGGGTCTATCTCTTGAGCCAATAGTCTCACCTGTCCACAGGCATGTCATTTTCCATCTAAGTTCTATCTTCTCAGACTTTCTCATACTAGGGTCTTGCTTTCATTCAGGCACACTCTATAAAAATTAAAACCACTTCGTGACAAGTGGGGGCTCGTCCGGGATTATTCTGGTGAGATCAATTCTGTGATCTATATTCATAGATTGTCTCTAGAAAGTTTTCTGAGAATAGATTTTCTTTAACTATCCCTTAGACGTTGAGCTATTAGAACTGATCCAGTATAAGTTTTTCCACAGGTTGCAGTCTAGTAGATTTTTGTGGTATTTTTGATTTATATGACTAAGAGGTAATTGATGGCATACCGACATATTTTTCTTTAACAGGAAGGTAATTTCGGGTTTTTGGTAGCTTGTTAACAAAAAATTTTTCAGGTTATTGTTCAGACTTGACGCTAGTCTGAGTTCGGGTTTTTGGGACATCAGTTATAGGAGGAACACTTCCTATTACATAACAGGTAGTTCCTTCCTTTTGTTCTCCTTTCTGTCATTTTCTGTCAGTTGTTAACTTACAGCAGTTTACAGGTAAGATGGCGGATATGGCCAAGTTACGAGCTGCCTGGTGTGAATCTGCTCAGGATATGGGAATGGATAAGGAGGAGACTAAGGCCTACCTGATAAGGGAAACTGATAGGCATATTCAGCGAGAGAAAGAGAAGGAGGACAGGGCAGCCGCCGCAGAAATTGAGGAAAGGCAAAGGGCAGCCGCCGCAGAAGCAGCAAAAGAGGAAAGGATAGCCGCCGCAGAAGCAGCAAAAGAGGAAAGGATAGCCGCCGCAGAAGCAGCGAAAGAAGAGGGCAGCCGCAGCAGAGATGGAACTTCGGAAATTGGAAGCACAGGAAAGGGAGAAGGAGCGAGAAGGCAGCGGAGAGACAGCATGAACTTGCCCTGCGTTCTCTGGAACTGCAGTACCGAGCTTCGGAGGGCAGTTCAGCTAATGGCGATTCACCCGGAGCAGGAGCGACAGACACCTCAGGAAACGGAGGGCCCCGGATGGCAGCCATGAGCTTCCCATTTGACTCGTTCCCTAACGGGAATGAGAAGATTGACGTGTTCTTGGAGAAATTTCAAAGGATGGCAACGGCATACGGGTTGGATGAGAGTCTTTGGTGCCTGAAATTATCACAATCGCTCAAAGGTCATGCGTATGAAGTTTACAACAAGCTGCTCATAGATGATCAGAACAACTTCGAGGCACTGCGAAACGCTTTATTGCAAAGGTTTCAGTGGACACCCCGTAAATGCCAAACCATGTTCAGGGAGAGCAGGCCGGAGAAGGGAGAGAGTTTTGCTCAGTTTGCCGAGCGGGTGAGAAATTACCTTACCCGGTGGAGGGAACTGTCAGGACTGGCGAAAACTTTTGAAGGGTTGGAGGAGTTAGTTCTGTGTGAACAAGTTAAGGCAAACATGTCCCCCGACTTGAGACGGTATCTGGCGGAGCAGGGAGCCCAGCAACTCGATCAGATTATCGTGTTCGCGGAAAGGTACCAGACGGCACAGGCCGAAGTACTGGGACAAAAACGGAAAAACCCAGACCTGCCAGCCCCAGACCAAGGAGCTTCATCATCGCAGTCGGCTACTTCACCAGCTCATCAGCAACCAGGACCTTCTCGCAAGGAGCCTCATTCTGGTTATAACTTGCGCCCCCAACAGCATAACAGAGCACAGCCAACAACCTCTCAGGAACCCGCTAGGAACAGGGGAGATAATGAGAGGTATTGTCAGAATTGTAGAACCACTTCCCACTGGACATCCCGGTGCATGAACAAACCCCCAGCTCATCATGCAGCTTGTTTAAGACCGGTGAGATGGACTAAAGGGAATAAATGGGAACCAGTCCAGGCAGAGAAGTTGTTCTCTAACAGTGGACCAGCCGTAGTGAATGGGACGGCCACTACGTGTTTGTTTGACAGCGGGCTTACTTACCCCAGTATCATCGCTCGTCATTTGGTGAAACCAGGGCAATGGACCGGAGAAATAGTTGAGATTGGTGGCATTTTGAGAAGAGGTATCTCACAGCGTCTGCCCGTAGCCAATATTGAGGTGAAATGCAGTTTTGTGTCTGGCACCATCAAGGCAGCTGTAATGGCACAGCCAGCACATGATTTCATCCTGGGAAGCCCATACTTAGTTTTGGGAAACCCCACCACACCGATCCTTGCTAATGCAAGGGGGCCTACTGCAGGCCAGAGAAGTGAAAGGGGAAAGCCCCAAATTCACGGAGCCCCACGGGAGCTCAAACATCCTTGTCTTGCTATGAGGAGGAGAGACGCCTCTAAAGACAGTGGAATGTTATTTACAGAGGCGTATTCGCCTGTCATCCCTGGTAAGCCTAAAGGTTTTACAGCGGCGACGTCTCTGATTTCGGAAGGACCTTATTTGTCGTCGGGAATTAGGCCCCCGATGGTATTACATCTCTCAAGGGAGGGAAATACTGACAAGAAGGAACATGTGCACGGTTCTACAGTAAACCGCAAACAGTTAAGTCCTGTTACGGCGATGTCTGGCCAAGCCAGTCAGACTGTTTCAAAACACTGGGAGGTCGCACCATCTGGTAATCAGTATTTACCACGCGCCGCCAGGAAAATTCGTGGGCGAAGGAAACACATGAGAGGCAGGAGGAAGGGCGACCAGTCATGTTGCAGTCGCCAGGAGGAAATCACCAGTCGTGACCATCACAATCCAGGGCTTGCCAAGGTTCTCAAGGATATGGAGATAGGCCTGTATGACAATCCTAATTAAGACAGTGATTAGATCGGGATGTAGATCTAGATACGGGCCAGTATGAAACCCAGAGATTTCAGTGATTTAGCACGGTTCCCGTACTTGAAAGGGGGGACTTATATGACGCTACACTGTAATTCTGACTTTTAACAGGCCCGATTCTGTGGTTCTATTTTGAATTTTCACCAGTTTTATTTTCTTCTGATCACGCGATTTTCCGTTGTTTACGGAAATCGCTATTTTCGGGCCCGCTTTTCCACCATTTTATTTCTTCTCATTTGAATATATATCGTGGTTGGTATTTTTTTTGAGTAGATAAATTAAATGGGTTCGTTTATGATGGTAGGTTTATTTTATTCTAGCATCAGTTTTACTTTCTTCTGATTTTTCGCGATTCCCGTAGATTCCATTGTTTACGAAAATCGATATTTTCGGGCACTCCTGTATGACGCGTCAGTAGCACGAGGTTATCACGTAATGTGACGCAATTTTGCGGACACGCGGTATTTTGATTTTCCTAGCGCTGCCATTGGTCCGCGATTTGCGTAGGAAGGGAAATCCGCGTGGGCGGTTTCTCTTGTATATAATGAGACAGAAAACGGGGATTCGGTCTCTATGAAAAATTATTGCCTGGCCGTAGGACGTCGTAATTATCGTTCTCCACCGTGGGAAAAACAAACGATAATCGGTATGTAACTATTTTATTCATCGTTTTACTTATTAGTGGGTTTTTCAGAAATTCGCCCGTAGTTAATTCTTCGGGGACATTAAAACTTAAAGTTTTAAACGATAGTGCCATCCATTATCAATTTTTGAAGAACGACGTAATGCAACAGTGTGCTTATTCTTTCAATGATTTTGGCAGTAGTTAGGAGTGTGTGAAGTTGTGAGAAACACGTGTGCCATATTTGTAGGATGTTATGTAAAACCACCATTTATTCCTGTATATTTTCTAATGTAAATTTATGGGGAAATCCCTGGTGTGTTCGTTAATTTTTCTGAGCCTTAGAAATGTGAGAAATATTGTCGGGGGGTTCAGATTTACGTTGTAAATGAATTATACTGCTTAGGGGAGGAAACTATTCCTATAGCGAGATTTAATTTAAATAGGAGTAAGCCGGGGAAACTCCTGTGTTAATGGGTAAAAGGATTTCCCTATTTTTGTCAAGTTTGAACACGTGATCGGCCATGCGTAACGGCCATGTAACGTGTCAGACGGTGTCGGGAGGTTTTGTTTATTTTACCTGGCAGATTTTAGTAGAAGGAGGGGGGATGAAGAGGCCACGTGGGATAGTGGTATTTTATGTATTGTGTGAAGAACGAGAGAAAGGGGAGAAGAAGTGAGAATGAAGAGACACGTGTATAGAATTATTTTATGTATCGTATATGTTAGAGATAAGCGATTTTAGAGAGGGTGTACATTAGACGCTGTTTCTTTTAATTTCAGCGAGTCTCGAGTCTCGGCGAAACAGTGGGGAGCATAATTTTGTCAAATAAAATTATCCACGGCAAAAGACATATCTCAGGGTCAGTGTACTCGAGTATCGTCAGGAGCAAAAGAAAATTACCCTATGGTCTCTGGCAGGGAAGTCCCTATGCTTCAGCTGGACCGAGGTTTAATTATCATACAGCCAAGAGCGTTCGCTATTATAGTCTCTAGTAACGGCAGGTGGCCGGGAGACTAGTTTCATTTTGTACAGCCTGAAATCAAGGCTGTGGTTTTTTCCTCTAACTCCGGAGCGGGTTAAAAGAGGGAAGCTATTCAGCAGCAGAGAAGTTTTGTCTACAGTTAATCAAGTCCCTCATGCTTGATATCCGAACATCGTCATCACCAAAATCAGGAACAGGTGACAGGGTTACCATACCTAGGTCCTGATAGAAATCGAGAAGAGAGTAACGGAGACGCCGCATCATCAGCCCTCGAGTGTTCGAGAGACACTGAGATCAAGAGAGACAGATAGAGAAGGAAGGGAGAAAAATAGACAGGACCAGTAGGGTCTGTTCAGTATCCATTTGACGGATAGACACTGAGTCTGCGTTCGAAAAACCAAGTCTATTATTTTTAGCGTTTCTTGTGCTGTAGTTATAGGCGCCTATCGCCTAACTAGTAGAAAGCTGTGTAGCCGTTCGTTGAGGAAGAGTCACCAGGACTAAGACAGTAGAAATTTATTAGTGTTAGAGAGTGGAGGCTAAAAGTTGACAGCCCCACCAAATTAGATTTGGTTTAAATCACTAACCATTTTTATTGTTCCTCAGCAGGGTGACAGAAAGAGCGAAAGTGATTTGGGGGGGGGGGGGTTTGTCTCTCATGTCTCTCAATTTAATTGGTACTTGTTTTCCAGGCCGTGCAACAGTGCACGCTATCGACTGACTTGATGACGTAATATGCCATTTTATGTTTTCCTTGTATGTAAATAAATATATACATATATTATTTACTGGATCAGCTTCTATTCTTTACTATACTTACTCTATGTTGTCTGTATAGTGGTGTTTGTGGTCGTAATTATACACCTTATCTCCTTGTGTTTCAAGGCAGTCAGAGGTGGGGAGACTATAGCCATTTTTTTTAGTCACGTAGCGGCAGGGGAGATTCAAATCCGGGGTCTATCTCTTGAGCCAATAGTCTCACCTGTCCACAGGCATGTCATTTTCCATCTAAGTTCTATCTTCTCAGACTTTCTCATACTAGGGTCTTGCTTTCATTCAGGCACACTCTATAAAAATTAAAACCACTTCGTGACAAGTGGGGGCTCGTCCGGGATTATTCTGGTGAGATCAATTCTGTGATCTAGATTCATAGAGTCTCTAGAAAGTTTTCTGAGAATAGAGTTTCTTTAAATATCCCCTAGACTTGAGCTATTAGAACTGATCCAGTTATAGGTTTTTCCACAGTTTGCAGTCTAGTAGATTTTTGTGGTATTTTTGATTTATATGACTAAGAGGTAATTGATGGCATACCGACATATTTTTCTTTAACAGGAAGGTAATTTCGGGGTTTTGGTAGCTTGTTAACAAAAAATTTTTTCAGGTTATTATTCAGACTTGACGCTAGTCTGAGTTCGGGTTTTTGGGACATCGGTTATAGGAGGAATACTTCCTATTACATAACAGGTAGTTCCTTCCTTTTGTTCTCCTTTCTGTCATTTTCTGTCAGTTGTGAACTTACAGCAGTTTACAGGTAAGATGGCGGATATGGCCAAGTTACGAGCTGCCTGGTGTGAATCTGCTCAGGATATGGGAATGGATAAGGAGGAGACTAAGGCCTACCTGATAAGGGAAACTGATAGGCATATTCAGCGAGAGAAAGAGAAGGAGGACAGGGCAGCCGCCGCAGAAATTGAGGAAAGGCAAAGGGCAGCCGCCGCAGAAGCAGCAAAAGAGGAAAGGATAGCCGCCGCAGAAGCAGCAAAAGAGGAAAGGATAGCCGCCGCAGAAGCAGCGAAAGAAGAGAGGGCAGCCGCAGCAGAGATGGAACTTCGGAAATTGGAAGCACAGGAGAGGGAGAAGGCAGCGGAGAGACAGCATGAACTTGCCCTGCGTTCTCTGGAACTGCAGTACCGAGCTTCGGAGGGCAGTTCAGCTAATGGCGATTCACCCGGAGCAGGAGCGACAGACACCTCAGGAAACGGAGGGCCCCGGATGGCAGCCATGAGCTTCCCATTTGACTCGTTCCCTAACGGGAATGAAAAGATTGACGTGTTCTTGGAGAAATTTCAAAGAATGGCAAAGGCATACGGGTTGGATGAGAGTCTTTGGTGCCTGAAATTATCACAATCGCTCAAAGGTCATGCGTATGAAGTTTACAACAAGCTGCTCATAGATGATCAGAACAACTTCGAGGCACTGCGAAACGCTTTATTGCAAAGGTTTCAGTGGACACCCCGTAAATGCCAAACCATGTTCAGGGAGAGCAGGCCGGAGAAGGGAGAGAGTTTTGCTCAGTTTGCCGAGCGGGTGAGAAATTACCTTACCCGGTGGAGGGAACTGTCAGGACTGGCGAAAACTTTTGAAGGGTTGGAGGAGTTAGTTCTGTGTGAACAAGTTAAGGCAAACATGTCCCCCGACTTGAGACGGTATCTGGCGGAGCAGGGAGCCCAGCAACTCGATCAGATTATCGTGTTCGCGGAAAGGTACCAGACGGCACAGGCCGAAGTACTGGGACAAAAACGGAAAAACCCAGACCTGCCAGCCCCAGACCAAGGAGCTTCATCATCGCAGTCGGCTACTTCACCAGCTCATCAGCAACCAGGACCTTCTCGCAAGGAGCCTCATTCTGGTTATAACTTGCGCCCCCAGCAGCATAACAGAGCACAGCCAACAACCTCTCAGGAACCCGCTAGGAACAGGGGAGATAATGAGAGGTATTGTCAGAATTGTAGAACCACTTCCCACTGGACATCCCGGTGCATGAACAAACCCCCAGCTCATCATGCAGCTTGTTTAAGACCGGTGAGATGGACTAAAGGGAATAAATGGGAACCAGTCCAGGCAGAGAAGTTGTTCTCTAACAGTGGACCAGCCGTAGTGAATGGGACGGCCACTACGTGTTTGTTTGACAGCGGGCTTACTTACCCCAGTATCATCGCTCGTCATTTGGTGAAACCAGGGCAATGGACCGGAGAAATAGTTGAGATTGGTGGCATTTTGAGAAGAGGTATCTCACAGCGTCTGCCCGTAGCCAATATTGAGGTGAAATGCAGTTTTGTGTCTGGCACCATCAAGGCAGCTGTAATGGCACAGCCAGCACATGATTTCATCCTGGGAAGCCCATACTTAGTTTTGGGAAACCCCACCACACCGATCCTTGCTAATGCAAGGGGGCCTACTGCAGGCCAGAGAAGTGAAAGGGGAAAGCCCCAAATTCACGGAGCCCCACGGGAGCTCAAACATCCTTGTCTTGCTATGAGGAGGAGAGACGCCTCTAAAGACAGTGGAATGTTATTTACAGAGGCGTATTCGCCTGTCATCCCTGGTAAGCCTAAAGGTTTTACAGCGGCGACGTCTCTGATTTCGGAAGGACCTTATTTGTCGTCGGGAATTAGGCCCCCGATGGTATTACATCTCTCAAGGGAGGGAAATACTGACAAGAAGGAACATGTGCACGGTTCTACAGTAAACCGCAAACAGTTAAGTCCTGTTACGGCGATGTCTGGCCAAGCCAGTCAGACTGTTTCAAAACACTGGGAGGTCGCACCATCTGGTAATCAGTATTTACCACGCGCCGCCAGGAAAATTCGTGGGCGAAGGAAACACATGAGAGGCAGGAGGAAGGGCGACCAGTCATGTTGCAGTCGCCAGGAGGAAATCACCAGTCGTGACCATCACAATCCAGGGCTTGCCAAGGTTCTCAAGGATATGGAGATAGGCCTGTATGACAATCCTAATTAAGACAGTGATTAGATCGGGATGTAGATCTAGATACGGGCCAGTATGAAACCCAGAGATTTCAGTGATTTAGCACGGTTCCCGTACTTGAAAGGGGGGACTTATATGACGCTACACTGTAATTCTGACTTTTAACAGGCCCGATTCTGTGGTTCTATTTTGAATTTTCACCAGTTTTATTTTCTTCTGATCACGCGATTTTCCGTTGTTTACGGAAATCGCTATTTTCGGGCCCGCTTTTCCACCATTTTATTTCTTCTCATTTGAATATATATCGTGGTTGGTATTTTTTTTTTGAGTAGATAAATTAAATGGGTTCGTTTATGATGGTAGGTTTATTTTATTCTAGCATCAGTTTTACTTTCTTCTGATTTTTCGCGATTCCCGTAGATTCCATTGTTTACGAAAATCGATATTTTCGGGCACTCCTGTATGACGCGTCAGTAGCACGAGGTTATCACGTAATGTGACGCAATTTTGCGGACACGCGGTATTTTGATTTTCCTAGCGCTGCCATTGGTCCGCGATTTGCGTAGGAAGGGAAATCCGCGTGGGCGGTTTCTCTTGTATATAATGAGACAGAAAACGGGGATTCGGTCTCTATGAAAAATTATTGCCTGGCCGTAGGACGTCGTAATTATCGTTCTCCACCGTGGGAAAAACAAACGATAATCGGTATGTAACTATTTTATTCATCGTTTTACTTATTAGTGGGTTTTTCAGAAATTCGCCCGTAGTTAATTCTTCGGGGACATTAAAACTTAAAGTTTTAAACGATAGTGCCATCCATTATCAATTTTTGAAGAACGACGTAATGCAACAGTGTGCTTATTCTTTCAATGATTTTGGCAGTAGTTAGGAGTGTGTGAAGTTGTGAGAAACACGTGTGCCATATTTGTAGGATGTTATGTAAAACCACCATTTATTCCTGTATATTTTCTAATGTAAATTTATGGGGAAATCCCTGGTGTGTTCGTTAATTTTTCTGAGCCTTAGAAATGTGAGAAATATTGTCGGGGGGTTCAGATTTACGTTGTAAATGAATTATACTGCTTAGGGGAGGAAACTATTCCTATAGCGAGATTTAATTTAAATAGGAGTAAGCCGGGGAAACTCCTGTGTTAATGGGTAAAAGGATTTCCCTATTTTTGTCAAGTTTGTGGTATTTTATGTATTGTGTGAAGAACGAGAGAAAGGGGAGAAGAAGTGAGAATGAAGAGACACGTGTATAGAATTATTTTATGTATCGTATATGTTAGAGATAAGCGATTTTAGAGAGGGTGTACATTAGACGCTGTTTCTTTTAATTTCAGCGAGTCTCGGCGAAACAGTGGGGAGCATAATTTTGTCAAATGAAATTATCCACGGCAAAAGACATATCTCAGGGTCAGTATACTCGAGTATCGTCAGGAGCAAAAGAAAATTACCCTATGGTCTCTGGCAGGGAAGTCCCTATGCTTCAGCTGGACCGAGGTTTAATTATCATACAGCCAAGAGCGTCGCTATTATAGTCTCTAGCAACGGCAGGTGGCCGGGAGACTAGTTTCATTTTGTACAGCCTGAAATCAAGGCTGTGGTTTTTTTTCCTCTAACTCCGGAGCGGGTTAAAAGAGGGAAGCTATTCAGCAGCAGAGAAGTTTTGTCTACAGTTAATCAAGTCCCTCATGCTTGATATCCGAACATCGTCATCACCAAAATCAGGAACAGGTGACAGGGTTACCATACCTAGGTCCTGATAGAAATCGAGAAGAGAGTAACGGAGACGCCGCATCATCAGCCCTCGAGTGTTAGAGAGACACTGAGATCAAGAGAGAAAGGTAGAGAAGGAGGGAGAAAATAGACAGGACCAGTAGGGTCTGTTCAGTATCCATTTGACGGATAGACACTGAGTCTGCGTTCGAAAAACCAAGTCTATTATTTTTAGCATTTCTTGTGGTGTAGTTATAGGCGCATATCGCCTAACTAGTAGAAAGCTGTGTAGCCGTTCGTTGAGGAAGAGTCACCAGGACTAAGACAGTAGAAATTTATTAGTGTTAGAGAGTGGAGGCTAAAAGTTGACAGCCCCACCAAATTAGATTTGGTTTAAATCACTAACCATTTTTATTGTTCCTCAGCAGGGTGACAGAAAGAGTGAATGTGATTTGGGGTTTTTATTCAAATCCGGGGTCTATCTCTTGAGCCAATAGTCTCACCTGTCCACAGGCATGTCATTTTCCATCTAAGTTCTATCTTCTCAGACTTTCTCATACTAGGGTCTTGCTTTCATTCAGGCACACTCTATAAAAATTAAAACCACTTCGTGACAGGAACAAACAAAGATTTGACCAAAAGGACAAAAACCCTCTAAGATCGGATAAGACACCTTACCGGAAGGAAGGAAAGTGGTGTAAAACTTGTCTAATGAGTAACCACAATACTGCGGACTGCAGAAGGAAGAATACTCCTCATCATGCTGCATGTCTTACAACAGGGAAGCCGGGAAGGAAGGAACTGGCAGTAAGTCAGAAGGACTTCCATCATCCCCCTGTCTGTGAGGAAGTGACCGTGAATGGCACTCAAGTACTGTGTTTATATGACACAGGATTGGAATTCGACTCAGTCGTGAGTGCAACCCTAGTGCACCCTGACCAACTTACCACAGAAACAGTGGACATACAAGGGGCAATGCAGGGAACCGGCACCATGACACTTCCCATAGCAAGGATCAACGTGAGAACTCGCTATGTGGAAGGAGTGATAAGAGCAGCAGTGAGTGATGATCCTATATACCCGCTGGTAATAGGATGTAAATATGTCTTTTTGTGTGACCCAATAAAACCTGTTGTTATGGCAGCAAACCATACCAGGTCGAGCACCAAAAAGGAGGAGGGAGATCCAATAACCATTCATCGTATAAAGATGAAAAAGGCTCAAACTGCAGACAGCACATTGAAGCCTTGTTTTGGCAAATTGCCAAAGGCCCATAACCCTCCAGAGAAAGGAGACTACTATATGGAAAATGGCCTACTCTACAGACAAGCTGGAAAAGGACCTAAAGGGCATGGACAGCTGGTAGTGCCAAAATTCTACAGGGATGAAATTATGGAGCAAGAGCATGCTACATCAGGCAGTGGTCACAGAGGAAAAGGGGCCACTGGTCAAAATATAGCATTGCGATATTACTGGTCAGGAATAATTGAAGACATAAGTCGGTATATGAAATCCTGTTCAGAATGTAACCAGGTAACCTCATTCAGAAGCGTAGACCAGTTACAGGACCTAGGAAAGCATTGTTGCGGACGTAGGCCCACAAAGAAAATAAACAAGAGAAAACAACAGGTAGATGCAGTGATAAAGAGAAAACAAAATCACAACAAGTCTACTGTTACACCAGTAACCATGGCAACTCTCCGTATTGTACAGAGAGGGGACGAGAGACATCCCACCCCGACTAGATATTTGTCGGAACACCATGGCCTGGATCATTTGGAAAATTTGGTTAGTCAGCAACCAGTATTAAAAAAGCTGCAGAAACAAACCCGAACCATAGGAGGTAGGAACCAGGGCTGTACCAAACAGTTGATGGAGACAGGCCCCACTTCGGTATACTGCCCCTTACAATAGAAATAGGTGTGGGTCCGGCAACGTTGTTGTATTGCCGTCCCCATACACAGTCCACTGGAAGCATTGCTGCGGACATGGACTGAACACTAGCAAGCACAAGCACTCAAGGATGAGATTGACTATCTCTTAAAAGAGAAAATTATTTCAAAGTCTGAATCTCCCTATAGCTCAAGTGTGGTGCTATTAAGGAAGCCTAGTGGTGAACACAGGTTATGTATTGACTACAAGAAGCTATATGCTATCACAGAATCTCAGGTGGATCCATTACCTGACACCAACCAGCTGTGCTCTACACTGAGTAAGGCTAGGTATTTATCGAAGGTAGATCTAAGCAAGGGATACTACCAAATACCAGTGAAACCAGAAGTTAGGAAAATGCTGGCATTTAGTACATCAGACGGACACTACGAGTTTAATGTACTACCCTTTGGGTTGAAAAATGCTCCCAGTATCTTTTCAAGAATGATGAGGAAATTGTTGGAACCTCTACAAAATCCCCATATCACTAACTTTATGGATGACATTCTTGTTGCTACAAACACATTTGAAGAGCATATAGTAGCGCTCTCCATGTTGTTTGACAGACTGAGAGCCACTGGATTGACTGCACGTCCAACCAAGTGCTATATCGGTTGTAAGGAGTTGGAATTCCTAGGTCACACTATTTCTACAGGTCATGTCTCCTAACCCAAAGAATATAGAGAAGTTAAAGAAGGCACCCCGACCTCAAACGAAGAAAGATGTGAGATCATTCGTGTCATTATGTGGGTTCTATCAGAAATACATACCCCACTTTAATTCTCTGTGTGCACCCTTAACCAACTTAACGAAGAAAGACCAGCCTGACAAAATCCAATGGAATGCTGATTGTGAAAAATCTTACACAGAGCTAAAAGCAAAACTCACCAGCAAACCAATCCTTACGCTACCCGATATCACACAGGAATTTGTATTAAGGACGGATGCTAGCAGTATAGGTATTGGTGCAACTCTCTTGCAGAAATCAAAAGCCCAGCCGGAGGAACTTTTACCAGTCGCCTACGCCAGTAGGAAGCTGAATGCAGCTGAGTTGAATTACTCGACCATAGAGAAAGAATGTTTGGCTCTAATTTGGTCCATCGACAAATTTTCACCTTACCTGTATGGGACACACTTCATTGTTCAAAGCGATCACCAACCTTTAACATTCTTGGCTGCATCTAAAAAGTTAAATTCGAGATTGTTAAGGTGGAGTCTGCTTCTGGTGTCTTATTCCTTTACCGTGAATTACATTCCGGGAAGAGACAATGTAGGAGCGGATTTTTTAAGTCGACACCCTATTACTCTGGAAGGACAGACGCAAAATGATTAACTACAGCAGGGGTTTACACGTCAGCTATGACAGGTCACAGCTAGGAAAGGATGGGGCTATGTCGTGAAACGAGTGTGTAAACCCACTACTTTGTTAAATCATTATGTCGGGATACAAATTTGCCCCAGCCAATCAACGCACAGTTGCTGAAGTTACGCCATGAAAAAACTTAAGCCCTGTTTTTTCGGATGTCGGTTGCGGCCATCTTGTCACCCAATATGGCGGAAAAACTGAATAACATTAGCCATAAGCCCTGTTTTTCTGGGACTCGTTTCGGTCAAGGACGGTACGGAGCATGGTACAAAACCGCATACAGCCAATCAGCTTGCCCCGCCAGGAACCAACCAAACGCTTTCCTTAAGCAGTAGAAGTTACCTCACCTGCCTATATAATCGGGCGAGATTTTATGCAAAAACACGCAACACCGACACGAAGCCAGAGAGACGACCGACTGAAGAAGAGGAGCTGTCAACCTTGATTTATTGCTTACCTGCGTGCATTGACCTGGTAGACTGCTTCATTAGTCGAGTCACTGGCCTGTTTAAATCTTGGAGGGTAAATATAATTTACTATTTGTAGGCAAATAGGCCTACAGCAGATATATAATGTTTGTATTGGTTGTGTGTCATTTATACTACCTACACCTGTATATATTTTATATAAATTGTTTCAATATGAACGTATCAGGTTACTGATTGTATCTTGGGGCATTAGGTATAATGATTGTATTTCCTGATATGATTGATGAAGACGAAGACTAATAGGACTCATGCTTCAACCTATTGTCTCCTATAACTTCAATCTATTATCTCAGACCAACTGAAATATAACCAAAACAGTCCTTGTTAGGACTCAACCTATTATCTCAGACCAACTGAAATATAACCAAAACAGTCATTGTTGAGGACTCATCAATCTATTGTCTCATATAACTCAATCTATTGTCTCACATAACTTCAGTTTATTGTCTCAGATTACTCCCACCTGAAATATAACCAAACAGTCCTCGTCTCATATACTCCTATTATAAGAACATAACAATATTGTTAGGATATATGTTACCAGCTAGTATAGCACTTGTCAGAGAGGGCCTGGTATATTATAGGGGTAAGGAAATGGTTGTATCACACCTAGGTGTACATATTATTGGATGTATTCATGTATTGAATTTATATTATTGGATGTATTCATGTATTGAATTTATATCATTGGATGTATTCATGTACTGAACTCATATTATTGGATGTATTCATGTATTGAATTTATATCATTGGATGTATTCATGTATTGAACTCATATTATTGGATGTACCCATGTGTTAATTTATCAGAAAGAATGTTTTGCAAGTAGACACCTGTCTCGTCTCGCTATTGCTAACTCATACTGAGCCATGTTGTCATTCATCCTACATGCAGACACCTGAGACACACGCTCATTTCATACTAGAAATAGGTGGGCTTGATGACAGAAATTAGCCCCTAATTTTATTTGTTACACGTTTTATTCGTGTCATCAAACCTGAGGTCGTATGTCGTGTCAATCCAGCTGCCTGGAACTTCGCAGGAGCATAGAGATTGCACAGAAGCTACATCTTTAGTCCCCCTCAGTCTTGGGTGGGCTAAAGCAACGACCCTCAGCAGCTGTTGTGTGAACCAAACTAAGGAGAACAGAACGTTTTTGAGAGATGAGTACACATTAGTACCATTTCTGTCAGCATTGTGAGCAAAGTAACTGTCAGTGACGAGAAAGCGAGTTAGCATAACAAGAGACAAAAATAACAGCATAGCTGATAAATTTTATATACTTAATTAACAGCACAGCTGATACATTTACTATAAGTGATTAACAGCCCAGCTGATATAAATTTGTTTCCTATAATTGGAAGACTTGTAATATATATAAATATATAAATATATGTGAATCATTTGTGAACTTACAAATCCATTACATTCCATTGTTTCAACATCCACCCTTCAGCACAAGAGTAGATAGTGTATATACTAAATAAATAATACGGAAATTGTATTTGAACGACTTGTCAATTTTTTAAATAATTGTTAAGTAAAATCTGTTTCCTTGTTTTTTAATATCACAGTTAGTTACACAGCGGGGGTGGCAATTTATGTCTGTCTCCTCTCCACTAATTTTTCGAGATCAGATCATTCACAGCCGTAACTAATTTGTGATACCAGTAGTTCTCTCAGACACTGGGACTTCACCATTTTCTGCAGAAATTCTATTTCTGTAATTGTCAGTACTATACTGATCCAAGAGCCAATAAAAACCTCACGCCACAATTGCTATCAACTCGTTTTCTTATTGTGTCTTCTTATCCAATGACACTGTCTCATCCTCGTCTCCTTTATCCAATTATGTTTGTTTGGTTCTTCCCATTAGTAATGTTTTTATACCGTTTAAAGCCTCCTTTCCTTCTATCAGTAATAACAGCCCTGAAGAGCTACACTGCTAAAAGATTGAAAGATCTGATAAACTCACTTGAAAGCCTGACTAAATGCTCCAACAAGTGCACAGTGAAGTGGATACTAGCTCATTGTGACATTTACGAAACGAAGAGGCAGCTAAACTTGCTAAAGAAGGGTGAGCGCTGCAACAAGACGATTTAGAGACAACTTATGAAATGGCTAAAACAATTATAAAAGCCATATTCAAGTCCAAATGGGACAGAGAACACCCAGGTCACAAAAGAGATGATGCCTATCATCAGCTATCTAGGCGAAACCAGGTCACCATTTTCTGCTTATGCACTGGTCACAATAGGTTGAGGTACCATCTATATCACAAGTACAGATTTGGCCCAATTGATCTCTGCTCCAGTGGCACCAGCCCCATGACAGCCGAATATCTGCTCCAGTCCTGCCCAACGTATAGCAGTGAACGGAGTGGCATATGGTAACAACCCACTTCTCTCAACGATAAACTGTTTGAAGGTGTCAGGTACCTTGAGCTGACTACTGCCGTTATTAGTCATTAATGTTGAAGTCTGAGGGCGAATGAAGAAGAAGAAGTAGGCAGTTTGTGACCGCAGTTATAACCAAAAAGTTGAGTTTTATAAGCTTTATATATGTGTAACCGCGCTATCTTGTCAACCAACGATCTGAGAAATTACGACTGAAGTGCCAGAGGGAATATGTAACCGCGCCATCTTGTCATCGTCATTGCCTCAGTGGTTCACTGTCTTTTTACCACATTATCTTCAAGAAGAAGATATATTACTAGGCCACAATAAGGCCTAAAAATAGTTGTGTGTTTTTGGCTCCTTCTAGAGCATCTAAGGCGAGTGTTATTTAAGTGACCCAATTACTGCGCGCGCGGACTAAGTTGAGTGATTAGGCTTAGCGGCTTATATAAAGAAGTGCCTAGGAGGAAACAGCAAGAAATTTAAAATCCCAGCAATTAAAATACCAGAGAGAGCTGAAACAGATAGAGAAAAAGCCAACATACTAGCTAAATACTTTTATCAGGTTAGTTCAATAGACAGTCTAGATAAGGCAGAAATAAATAGACGAAAAACACTGCTAGAAAAATTAAAAGAAGAAAATATGGAAACCACACAGGATGCTAAGTATTTAAATGCAGATATTACAGTAGATGAAATAGAAAGAGCTTTAGCAGAAAAAACCAATACTACCTCTGGGGAAGACATTCTGAGCTATGAAATCCTCAAAAAGGTACCAAATACAACTCTAAGAGTGATTGCATCCCTCTACAACAAAATCTGGCACACGGGAAAAATACCATGTTCATGGAAGACAGCAGTAGTCATCCCCATACTAAAGCCAGATAAGGAAGCACATGATGTCAGCTCATACAGGCCAATATCGTTAACATCACATCTAGGAAAAATTCTAGAAACAATAGTCAACCGCAGACTAAAATTTCATCTCGAAAAGAATAATTTGTACAGTCCAACCCATGCAGGCTTTAGAAGCCAACATAGTACAATAGAGCAACTGCTGAGGCTGGAACATGATGTTAAAACAGGCTTCAAAAGGAATGAAAAGACAGTAGCTATATTCCTTGATGTAGCAAGAGCATATGATGAGTGTTGGAGGGAGGGTGCACTACATAAAATCAGGAAACTAGGTATAGTAGGCAGAACCTACAATTACCTAGAAAACTTCCTGCAGGATAGATACTTCATGGTACAAATAAACAATGATAGATCTGAGGTATATGAGCAACAGAATGGAATTCCCCAGGGATCAGTAATATCACCATCAATTTTTTACGATTATGGTCAACGACCTAGGCGACGAGTTTAAGGACTTAAAAAACAACCTATCTCAGTTTGCAGATGATGCTGCGATATGGAGAACGGGAAGAAATCTCCCATTCCTCTATAAAACAGTACAAAAACAAATAGATAAAGTATCTGACTGGATGAACAAGTGGGGATTTAATCTAAACGTTAAAAAAAACCATAGGAATGATTTTCAGTAGAGGGCGTGTAATTAAAAACAATATAATTGACATAAGCATTAATAAGCAAAAAGTATGCACAGCAAAATCAACTAGATTTCTTGGCATGGTACTAGACCAGCAACTAAACTGGAACAAACACATAGACCTTTTAGTGCAAAGCAGTAGAGGACTTATTAATATGCTAAGATATATGAAAGGAAGTGGTTGGGGCGCCTGCAATAAGACAATGTTAACATTCTATAAATCATTTATTAGTGGCAAAAGATCCAACTCACCCGGCACATAAAACCTTTGATAGGGGTAACCAGTACATAGGCCACATTCCATTAAACCATAATAGATACCCGTCAGGGTGGAAAACAATGGATGAAGTGGATCAATACCCAGACCTGTTTAATGCGATAAACAGTAGTGCTCTGTATAAAGCAAAGATCCCACCATGGGAATTAAAAGTGCCAGAAACTGACTCCCACTTATCAAAGATCATAAATAAATCTAACGACATAATCTCAGCAAAAAGTAAAACACTAGAGTACATAGAACGGTATACAAATAATAGCCTAACTATATATACAGATGGGTCCAAAGATGAAGAAGGACAATTAGGAGCAGGAATAGCAATACCAAAATTAAAAATTTATAAAAGATACAAAGTAACAAGTAATACATCTATCTTTACAGCAGAATTAGTGGCAATCCTAAAAGCTTTAGAAATAGCTGCAGAAAATCCACCAAAAAAAGTAACCATTCTCACAGATTCCCTATCATCAGTACTAGCAATCAGAAACAGAACAGAAGGCAGCAGGCCAGACATTATAGAGGAAATACTACAGGTTAATACATATCTACAAAATATAGGATGCAGTGCAACACTAACATGGATACCATCACATACGGGGATAGCAGGAAATGAGCTAGCAGACAAAGAAGCCAAAGGGGGGAGAACTAGCCATAACCAAATTGAAGTAGGCTTAGGGAAGTTTGAAATTAAGAGCTTAATTGCTCAAAAAATAACTAAAGAATGGATAACAGCATGGGACCTAAGTAAAAAAGCAAGACACTCATATAAAATCCTTAAAAAACCAAGAAAAAAATGTCAAATAAAAGATGAACTAAAAATACCAATTAATAAAAAATTGCTGAGACTCAAGCTGGGAACTGGATATTTCATGATTGAGGAACCCACATGTGAAGAGTGTCAAGAACCAAACACAATTAGGCACTTTCTAGTGGACTGCAAAAAATATGACCAACAGAGGCAAAACATTAAGACATACTGTAGTAACCACAAGGTAGAAATGAGTGTAGAAAATCTCATAGGCACAAAGAGCCCTTCAGAAATGCAAAAGTTAATAAAACACTATATTACAAAAACTAAAGCTAACATATAAAAATCAAATAAGGAATTGAACCAGTAGTCCAAACTGGTGAAAGACTCGCCCCAGAAACATACAGATTAACCAAATAAACCATCCAGTAAAAATCAAAAACATACTAACTTAGAAAATAGCATATATTGGAATTTTTTTTAAAAACCATGTTGAACTATAACTACAAAAGGAAAATACCGACTAGAGATAATATAATATAAAACAAATACAAACAAAAACATATTACAATAAAAGAAACACGTCCTGATATAACCAACAAATCCATGTACATGGTAGATGGTTGAAAGGGGCGTGCTACAAAATGAAGTAGCCAACACATTAATAAAAAAAAAAAAAAAAACGGGCCTATTTTGCAAGAGCCGCCCAGAGAACGAACGAACGAACGAACTTTATTTTCAAAGGGTTGAGAATTGGGCACGCAGGCCCATCTGACATTCTGCCCTTCCTTTCTCTCACCTTTCATACTGAATTCATTTATTCCCATATGCATTTTACATATCAATGTCAAGGAATTCAACGTTGCAAAGTAAAATAAAATAGCACACTCATATTAACATTAACTACTTATAAACATGACATAAAATATGTAGAAAAGTACAAACATCGTCATTAGAACCTACAATTGATATTATAAGAAAAGATAATCTGATTAGGGGGGCATGTAATCAAAACTAATAAAGTATTCGAAAAGTCTACGATTGTATGAATAGGTACTGAAAGAGAGCGAACGAACTTTATTTTCAAAGTGTTGAGAGAAAGGAACTTAGGCCCGTCTAAGAGAGAGAGAGAGAAAGAGAGAGAGAAAGCGAGAGAGAGAGCCAGCGAGAGAGCGAACGAACTTTGTTTTCAAAGTGTTGAGAATTGGGCTCACAGGCCCGTCTGACATTCTGCCCTTCCTTTCTCTCGTCTTTTATACTGATTTCATTTATTCTCACATATATTTTACCCATCAATTCAAGGAATTCAACGTTGTAAAGGTAAAATAATAGCATACTCACATTCACAGTATCTAATTATAAACATGAAATAGAATATGTTGAAAAGTACAAACTAAGTATTACAATGAAACAAAATATGTTGAAAAGCACTAACATCATCATTAAACCTACATTCGATATTATACCATTTGTTCGGAAAAATAATCACATTAGGGGGGCAGATAATCAGAACTCATAAAGTATTCGAAAAGTTTACGATTGTATGAATAGGGACTGAGGTTGTTATGTTTTAGATAATGTGGAAGATAGTTCCAAAGATGAGCAGCAGAGTAAGCTAAGCTTTTTCTTGAATAAGTCAAGCCTAGGCTTGGGCACTTGTATTTTGTTAAGGCGTTGACTGCGTCTTTCATTGTATTTGAACATTGGCCACAGATATGTTGGAGCATTCTGTGACAGGATTTTGTGAACAAATTTAGCTTTGTTGAACAGAAAGCGCTTTCTTAGAGGCAGTATTTTGAGATCTTTATATAGATCTACACACTGTGTTTGGCAGTTGTCAGAACTAGACGCACTGCACGCTTTTGTAGTGAATGGAGTCTTTTTGTGTTGGACATAGAACAACCATCCCAGATTGTGGAGCAATAGTCAAGGTTTGTTTGTATGTGAGATATATAGAACAATTTTCGTGCATCTTCATCTAGGAAATGTTTGATTTTAGCTAACTGGTAAACTTTCTGTGCCGTTTGCTTGGTCAGTGCATGAACATGTGAGTTCCAATTTAGATGCTGGTCAACGACTATTCCTAGAGTTTTATGTTCATTAACGTTTTCAATTGGTGAGGTACCAATATAGATCTGAAGTGTTGTTTTCTCAGAATTTTGTAATTTTTGTCTAGTTGATATTAACATGCACTTTGTTTTTAATTATATTAATTAGCATGCGATTTCCGATGCTCCACTTAATCAGATTGTCTGTATCTTTTTGTAACGATAGTTCGAGTGTGTTGCAACTTGTATCACTTGTGTAGATAGTACAGTCATCAGCAAATAGGTCACAGGATGCGTGCTCGACGTGTAGTGGAAGGTCATTAATGTATATGGCAAAAAGTAGAGGCCCAAGAATAGAGCCCTGAGGAACGCCGGTATTTATTACGGGGTTGGGATTGAGCAAGAGTTATTGTAAGAAACCACATGTTTCGTGTCTGACAGGAATCATTTAATTATCGTCACTAGTTAGAGGTTTACTTTTGAAGTTTCCACATTTCTAATTAAACTAGCGTGATCTAACATATCAAATGCTTTTTTAAAGTCTACAAAAACTGCCCCACATATGTTATCGTTATTAATATTTAAGTCCCAGTTGTCAATCATCTTAGTTAGAGCTGTGTGACATGAATGTTTAGGTCTAAACCCTGACTGACTATCAATTAGCAGGCCATTGTTAACTAGGTGTTGTAGTGTTATTTTATGTATGTGTTTTTCTAGTGGTTTGGATAGCGATGATATTAAGGAGATTGGCCTATAGTTACCAAGGTTATTATTGTCGGAAGAGCCAGGTTTTAAGAGAGGATATACCTTAGCGACTTTAAAGTGCCACGGAAAGTAACTCCGTGCGATACATTGATTGTATATGTATGTAAGCGAATCACTAATAGCTGGAGCCGCATAACGCAGTATTCGATTACTGACTCCGTCAAGTCCTGATGAGTTATTATCTTTAAGTCCTAGAAGATAGTTATACACTTCATTAACTGTCATAAACGGAATGTTGGATGGGATTGTGTTGGTACATTTGTTCTCACAAAATACTGACAGCCTGCCTAAGTCACAAGGTGAATTTGGTATTGTAGATTTACTTACTTACTTACTTAGTCGTTCCCCTTCTACCGTGAGGTGTAGAGGTTTGGAAGAGAGAGCGCCAGACCATTCTATCAGCTGTCTTCTTCCTGGCCTGGTTCCATTCTAGTCCTCGGTCCTTCAAAGATTGTCTAATGTTTGTCCTCCCAGCGGACTCTGGGTCGTCCTGGAGGTCTGGATCCCTGGCTCTTTGTTTCCCATGCTTGTCGTGGTAGCCGATCTTCTCCCATTCTGCAGACATGGCCAAACCATCTTAGTTGGGACTGTTCTATTTGGGTCTGCAGCGGATGGGATTTTAGGCCTTGACGGATCGTCTGGTTGCGGACCATGTCTCTTCTTGTTACTTCAACCACTTTCCTCAGATACCTCATTTCTGAGTTTTGGATCTGGCTTTTGTGGGTTGTAGTCATTGCCCACGACTCGCATCCATATGTCAAGACTGGGACATAGGTGGAGCGGTATACAGCCATCTTCGTTTTCTTACCAACCTCTTTCTTGCTGAGGAATCCACGATCTATGGCCTGAAAAAGTCTCCCAGCCGCTGCTTTTCGAGTGGCCAACTCTTCTTTGATGCCTCCCTTTCGGTCTATAATAGCTCCGAGATATTTAAAGTGGTCGACTTGCTCCAGGACCTATTCTCCCAACTTAATCTGATGTTTTCTTTCTTCTCGTGATATCACCATGGATTTTGTTTTAGAGCTGCTTATGACCATCCCTCTCTTCTCCAGCTCTTCCTTCCAGACTTGCAGGTTGGATTGGAGATGTGCCTCTGATTTAGCAATCAGGGCAACATCATCAGCAAATGCCAGCTCCGAAATATAGACCTGTCTCATCTTCCAGTACCCCACTGAATACTTTCTTGTTCTCTCCTTACATGCCTTGATGACATCGTCCATAAGGAGTATGAAAGAGGTAAGGTGATAGGATATCACCTTGTCTTACACCAGTGGTGGTCCTGAACTCTTCTGACTTATGGTTTGCTGTCCTCACATAATTTCTGCAAGACTTGTAGAAGCTCTGTATAGCATGAATCAGAGGTGCTGGAATATTCTTCCTTGCCAAACAGTCTCAAAGTTTGCTCCAGGGGACCCTGTCAAACGCCTTTTCCAGATCTATGAAACAAAGATGGATCTCACTCTTATACTCAAGGGCCTTTTCACTCAGCTGTCTGAGTGTGAAGATTAGGTCTTGAGTACTTCGGTTTGCTCGGAATCCGCACTGGACCTCATCCAATTGTGGCTCAGCTAGGCGTCGGAGTCTCTGCTCTAGGATTCTAGAGTAGATTTTACCAGGGACACTGAGAAGGGATATGCCTCCATGGTTTCCACATTGTCGATTGTCACCCTTTTTGAAAATTGGTGTTATGATGGCAATCTCCCAAATCCTTTGGTATGGTCTTGTTGCACCATGCTGCCTGTAGGACCTTTAAGAGTAATAGGTCGCCTGATGCTCCCATGTACTTAACCATTTCTGGTGTTATACCATCATGCCCTGCTGCTTTGCCCAACTTGATTTTCTCTAGTGCTGCCCTCAGTTCTTCCATCTTTATGTCATCTTCACCATCATTGGTTTTCTCTTCTGTGCTAGAGGTTATCATTTCCGATGCTTCACCATGCTCACCATCCAGGAGTTCTGAGAAATATTCTTTCCATCTTTCCATTACTTCCTTCGGGGCAGTAAGCAATTTGCCTTGCTTGTCCTTTATAAATTTGAGAGGGCATTGTTTTTCCTTCCTCATGTTCTTTAGGGTCTTATAGAACAATTTCTGGTTTTCTTGTGCAGCTTTTTCTAGCTTTTCTCCAAATTCTTCCCAGGACTTCTGTTTTGCTGCTAGCACTTTGTTCTTTGCTTCTGTTCTGAGTGTCACATATTCTCTATATTTTTCCATTTTGTGTTTTTAGCTCCTAAGTATTGTTTCCATGCCATTTTCTTCTCTCTTATTTTCTCTTTGACTTCCTCTGTCCACCAAGGTGTCCTCTTTCTCTGGTTCCCAAGTCGGACTTCACCGCATGCTTCTGCAGCAGCTGTCTTTATGATATCCTTGAATTTATTCCAGAGGGTTTCCAAGTCTCAGGTCGTTCTTCTGTGTTGCTCACTGCTGTAGCAATAAGCCCCTGATATATGGTCTTAATTTCTGGCTCTCTCAGCTTGTAGGTCCTAATGCTCATTTCTCCTGCTCGTTTACTTGGTTTCTTGCGTGATGTTGGGCAGTTCCTAGGCTGAGCAACTCTTTCAGTTGTTCGTTTGATTGTTAGCAGGTAGTGATCACTTCCAATCTCTGGCCCCCTCCAGACTCTTGCATCTCGGACATATCTGAATGAGCTTCTCCGAACAATGGCATAGTCGATCACTGACTTCTCATTATTGGTTGGTTCACATCTAGTGTATGTATGTATACGCTTATGGGGGAACTTTGTGTTTGTAATGATCAGATTCTGCTCACTGCAGAATCTAAGGAGTCGCTTTCCATTGTCATTGAGAGTATCTTCTCCATATCTTCCGATAACTCCACCCCATCTAGCATGGTCATTTCCAACCTGGCATTAAAATCTCCGAGCATGATAACTTCATCTAGGCAGTCATCCACTGTCCTTTGAAGCAGCTCGAAGAATTCCTCCTTGACCTCTGCTCTCTCATCCTCATTTGGCCCATACACTATGACAAGGTTGACTATGGTTTCTCCTTCTTTTAGTTTTACAACCATAATGCGCTCCGAGACAAAGTTCCATCCCTTGATACTATCTTTTTGATTTTTGGGCCACAATGCAACCCACGCCCCCTTTAGCTCTTTCAGATATGGGTACACCACTATAGAGCAACGTGTTGCCATCGAGATCCATGACTCCTTGTCCTTTTTTCTTCGTTTCCGTTATAGCCAGGATTTCTAGTTTTGCTTTCCTCATCTCTTCCACCAGCTCCTCTTCCTTCCCATTTATACTTCTTGTGTTCCAAGTTCCATAAGTCGTAGTCCGTAGTCCGTTCCAGTTCGTCGCCTTTAGAATCAGTCCGGTTTTCTCTCTTGTATTGCTCGTAATCATGATTTAAAGCAAACAGGTGATTGGCCTGTTGTGCCTTTGCATGGTGGAGGGGCTGCCTCCTTACGGCCTCCATGCAGGCCGCCCTCCTCCTTTTTTATCCGGGCTTGGGACCGGCATTGGCGGAGTTGTATTGTAGATTTAAGACTGTTTATTTCTGCCTGAAGGTAATTGCTGAAGTCTGTGGAAGTAAATGAAGTATTAGGAGTTGACGAGACTGACAGATTTCGCTTGTTCGCTAAGGTATTGATTGCTTTCCATATATCTTTACTGTTTGTTTTGTTCTGAACCAAATTTTTTAAAGTAATTTTTTTTTCTCTACGAATTAAATATTGCACGTTGTTCCTCTGTGCTCTGTATATGTTAAAGTCCTTGTTTTTGTGAGCTTGATCTCTCTGCCTCATGGCGTCTAGCACTGCTTGTGTGATCCAAGGAGATTTGACCTGTCGTTTCACACGAACTTCTTTAGTTGGTGCGTGGTTATCAAACACACAAAGAAAGATACGTATCCAATGGGCAATGGCCTCATCGGGATCAGAAAGCTGGTAAACACTGGCAAGAGGTGCGGTTCGCAAATCATGTAAAAATAGTTCACGGTTGAAATTTTTAAAACTTCTAAATTTAATACTGATATGTTTATTTCTTGGAGCTTTATATTTATTCTTTGACCACGTGCAACATATAGGATAGTGGTCACTCATCGCGACAGTAGGAACAGAGCATTCTATAATGTTTTCTGCACAGGTGACGTAGATGTGGTCAATTGTTGTGGATGATGCATTTGTTACCCTGGTAGGCTGGTTGACTATTTGTTTTAGGTTGTAAGATAGTATGATGTTTTCCCACGTTTGGTTTGTGTTGTGCATGTCGATGTTGAAATCGCCTAGAAGAATAATTTCTTTGGCAGTGGTAAATACTGTATCCATCATAGTGGTGAAATCTTCATACCAGATGGCTCCTGCACTGGGATTTCTATAAAGATACCCGACTAGAAATTGTCCCTGAGTCGGTAGTTTTATTTCTAACCATATGCACTCGGTCTCTGCTGTCTCTAAATCGCTTCTGTGGCGATAACTAATAGAAGTGGAAATATATACTACTATACCTGTTTCTAGCTTTCTACTTGAGTCTCGCCGAACTGTTTTAAAGCCATTTAGGGCAATTTCATCATCTGATATTTTTTCGTTTAAACGACTTTCGGAAAGTCCAAAAACATGAAAATTTTTATTCAGAATTTGTGTAAGCTCAGGAAGTTTGCCTAATAAATGGTAAATGTTCAGGTGGCCCAGCCGTAGACCATCCTTAATTAGCCATTGTGTCTGATAGGTATGCATTTTATTTTGGCGAGTGGTTTAAAAAGGAAAATAACAAAAGCAATTTTGAATACGAAACCCACGAAAATTTAAACTAATTAACGTCACCACGTAAGTGAAAATTCAAATGTTAGTACTTAACGTACGAACACTTGGTACAAGTATTGCTAAAAAATTACAATTAACTGAAATTGTCAGTAGTATATTAAAATAGTCACACAACAGTAGGCACGCACGTTTTCACACCACAACACTAAAATTCTAACACAGTAATTAAGCAACACTGAGAGAATACGAATTAAAAAAGTAAATAAAATACAATAAAATAAAATCTTGCAAATTATGAAAAATCTGTCGGAGGCCTGTAGCCAATGAAATTAGAGTGTTTTGAGAAAGTAACAAAGTACTTATTACTTTATGCGTCACAGTAATCAACTAATTTTTCAAGAGATATACGGCTTTGGTAGCAGGGATTAAGTCAATAAAAATAAAATAAAATATAAAAAAATAAAAAATAAAAAATGAGTGGATTCATCATCAATATTGGATGTCTCTGTCAGGTAAATAGTAGGGCCCGCGTTGCACAGACATCATTAGTGCTTGGCTGAGTGACGCAGGACTGAATTGCATCAGGTAGCCAAGTTCTGGGTTCCACTGAGCACGACCAGGAAGGCTACGGGAGGAAGCATGACGACTGTAGATTTCGTCTGTAATGGTTCCAACACTAGTAGGAGATTTTTGGGTCTGGGACATTGTGGCACTGCTTGTTGAACTGTCATATAATATGTTTGTGAGGGGCTGTCTTATAGGTAGTGGAGGAAACATAACATCGTAACGTTCGGCTTCCTGGCTGTAGGTGGCGTTCTGTTTGTGGTTAGGTAATTTGTTGGTTACGGGAGCACTTCTTTGAGGGGCGGGTAAGGTGTGTTGTGCATTTTCATGAAGGGCTGATCTCATGGTAGATCGGTTTGTGTTCTTTGTGTCTGGTGGGTTGTCGTGTTGCGTTCGCTGCGGGTACTTGATGTTTTTTGCTAGGATGCTGCTACCTAGTTTTGATGTATGTATTTGATCTATGTAAAGGCGTTTCTTTGGTGCTCCAGAGTTGCTTGTGAAGAAAGGAGTGTTGTTGATATAGCCAATGTTGTTGTGTTCACAATAGCTCTGGAGTGTCTTGTTGTTGGTGTCGGCTATGCGACGTTGGAAGCCATAGCAAGGTGGAATAATGGATGACATAAAAATGGAGGTGTTAGGAAATTTTTGTTTTATTGTAGTGGTCAGTTTGGAAATCGCCGAAGGGCTAACGCTGTGTCCATTCATTATGTCGTTGATCCCTTCATGTACTGTTGTTCTTGTAATGTTATGATGTATGTCGAACCTATTAATTCTATCAATTAATCTTTCAGTTCCAGCTCCAGGTATCGCTAAAACTGAGACAGTTTCCTCTTTAGTAGCAGACATCCGATCATTGTATATGCCTTTTAGGAGAGAGTCGCCAATTATAACATGTGTTGCTTTACTACATGGTTGTTGACTCGGCTTTCGTTTTGATTCTTGCTGCCGCCATTGATTTTCCTGGTGTGAGTCGTCCTGAATAGTCTGGGTGTTTTCATCGGGTGGTTGTGGTGTCAGTATCTGATCTGGTAGCGGCGTTAATGCCTGTTCATTTTGTACTGAACTCTGGTTAAGGGCGGTAAACCTGTTGCTTACTTTTACACTAATAGGGTAAGCTTCGTGCGCACGTTTATCCTCAACCTTTTTGGTGTTACATTGGTGCTGCTTGCGGCGTTCGTTTGTTATATGTTCTTTTGGGGGATCTCCAGAAGCTTCAGGTACTATAAGAGGATGTTCCGAGTGCTTTGTTTTATAAATAGAAAAATCGCTTCGTAGTTGCTCAACGACGTGTTTAATATTATTAGGTACTCCAAATCGGCCGCTTTTTTGGTTGACAACGCACGAAAGTTAAGAAAACTGAGGAAAATTCGTCAAGTTTAAGTCGTCGCTGTCCCTTTGCTATTAAGCGGATTGTAATAAAATGTATATCACGATACTCATTATCCTCTTCTCTTTTGAAATGTATTAATTCCCGAATAATAAAAGTTATTGAAGTATTTTTTTACTAATAAAAACTAACAGCAACGTTACGCGTAGTTTGCCCGGGCGCGCGGCCAACTCTCGGCGTTTTTGCCTCACCCCGCTTCATTCAAACGGGTTTCGCTTGACCAGCAAACGTCTGATTTGCATACTATTTTCACCATTATGATGGGAAGATGCATATCTTTAATTTGGTATATTGCAAGCTGTAGAAAACAACGTGGAAGACGTCGATTTCTCAAAGTAAAGTTGAAATTTTACAAGATGTGACATTTTAAATGTTGTTATAATTGTTTGCAATATATGAGAAGATTTGGGAGCCATTTTCCTTTATTCGTGTGAAATTTTAAAGACTTCTGATATTTGCTGGTTGAGCTAATTGACTTTGAATAAGTCCTGTATCGCTCAAGCTAGGCCTAGAAATTTAGCGAAAAATAGACAGCGAGGCTGTTCCATCGGCCGTCATAACTCCCGATGTCATCAAGATTGAGACGCCACTTTTATTGGCTCATGTGCAAACATCATCACATCTTCTGATTTGAGGTTGACTATACGTAAGTATATCACGTATTAACAATGTTTTGAACTTCAAATGTAAAATTTACAATAGTTTTAATATTATTTAGCAATTTAACACGATCGCACAGTTTTTGTGTAACAACGTGGATTGAATTGTTATCACCGCTTCAGACATTCGCACAACAATCTAATTTTTTCAAGAGCTTGAAAAGCTAAGAAAGTTACCAATTTGAATAAAAAATGCATGTTTTGATTAATTGGTAATTAAATGAAGGTTTATTTTGCAACATAATAGGGTGAATAATGATCTTAAGGCGAATGATATCGGAAAACCAAACGCCAATGGTCGACGTATTGAGACAAGGCTAGGAAACCGGAAAAATACCATAACTTAGTAGCTGACGGTGTACTGAAATGTCCGGACTAGCAGGCACTAGTTGATAGTCTTACCTCGAACATAAATATGTTAGTACCGGGTATAAACAGCTTTCATGAAATGCACTTTAAATAGTTCAGACTCACGTATTCATGTTAATTAATATACATTTTAATTTAAGCAGGCTGTACACTTTTCAAGTTTTAAGGTTCGTCGTGATTTTCAATGCACTACATGTATGATATAATAATGGTATGTTTAATGCTCTATACATGTAAAGAAAACTCACTTCTGGAATTTTACTGTTGCATATGACTCATACTACGATGGTATAAAAAACATTTTTTAATGCTAGTAACCAGTTGTTTTATCACAAAATAGCGTTTAGATATTGTTAATTATTGTTTACATGTTAATTATTGCCTACATATGATTTTTTAATTGAAATATGGACAGTATTTTTTTTTTTTTTAAATCTTAATTTTTACATTTTTTTCTTCCCCTGCGACAAATTGGCCTCTGGACATATTTTAAAAAATTATACAAGAACAAACAGATGTTCAAATCCTCTGAAAAAAATTAGGTTGTATTTGTGTAGTATGCAGATTAATATGTACAAATTTAAAGCTTGTACCTTTAATATTTTTTGAAATATGATGTTGTGAAAATTGATGTTCATGCAAAATACTACATTTTTTGGTAATGATTTGCAATATTTGGTCTAAAATATATTGATAATTATTCATGATATAGCCCTATAGTTTTCTTTATGTGATCAGTGTATTGCAGACTGTAAGCTGTTTATCAGAGAAGGTTCTAAGATTATATTTAAGAAAACGGGAGCACTCTGAAGTTGGTGTGATGTAACTTTTTTAACTTTGCGAAAGTACATACACTTTTTAAAATGCCGTAACATTTTTATTTTTTGTCCGATTTTAAAAAATTAAGTACCCAATTTCATGGTTTTCCAAGAGCTTCCAAACTGCATTGTTTTCTCTGGTGTTTCTGTGCAAACAAAAATCACTTTGTGGTAATAATATTGGAATTATCTTCTCTCAGATGCAGTATTTCCTTTTTGAGTACAGTAGTTCGTTTTCTGCGCTGATTGATTTATAGACATTATTCGTCAGATCGGCAATTAGTGTTCGAAGGGTGTCCTCCATTTTGAGCATCAGCTCCTGGCAGCACTGCGCATTTATCATGTGAGTGACTTCTGGGTGATTTTCCCGTGATAATGTTTCATCTGTTTGTGTGCTCGTTTCTTTAGGCCCTATTGGATATTCTATGGCCAGCACAGGTTGAGAAGATTGAGTATTTGCTACTGTGTCGCTCATTGGAAAGTCGCGTGCTGCGGGAGGCAAAGTGGATGTATTTGCAGGAGAGTGTATGCTAGAGTTAATGTTGATGATTTCGCTGTCAGCAGATGAGACGCTGGCGGCTGATGATGTGATATCTATTGCGAGCTGGGGTAAACATATTGTCGAGTCCAATTTTGTGGTACAAATTATGTTTTGTGCAGACTCATTTAAACTGACAAAGTCCGTTTCCAGCCATGACTCAATAACAGTGGCAGTTCCTTGTACCATTATCTTGTTTTTGTATGATAAAGGTGCACAGATAGTAGTGGTGTTGTGATGAAATCTTCTACAAAGGCACCTTGTTTATCTGCTCTCGTCTCGACATGGTCATTCTGGTAGTATTTGGTACACGTTGTGCGAAATGCCTCATAATGAAATGTATTGTGGAAAAGTACAGTAGCACATTTACCGTCATTTGCTATTTTAAAGGTTAAATCTGACTCTTTGTTAAATCCCTGAAGTTTAACGCAAAGTGCCCTGTTTTGGTCTAGGGTGTAATTTTTGATCGTGGACGGGCGCAATCTACAGTCCCTAACGGCTTTTATTACCTGCGAGCCGTGGCCGATCTCCAAGCGTGACATGTTTACACGCCTACTGGGATTAATTGCCTGTGAAATACATTGGTCCGCTGGAAACCTTATCTGTTTAAGAGGGGTTGGTAGCCAAGAAAATACACTGGCCGACCTTCCCTTCTTTACAGGGGTCAGTAACGAGTCACGTGGTCATTGTTAATAGCATTGTAGAAGGCATTTGCAGTTATCAAAAGGAAATGAATAGTTAATAAATTCCTGGTATTTTTTAAACAAACGAGGCGCCCTGTGTGGGTAGCAGATGGACAGAGGAACCAGAGCACGTGAGCTATAATTGTTAGCGTATTTTGTAGAAATTAGCTTTAGTATTCTGTAGTTTTATTATTAGTATTCAGCGTGGCACAGTTCTAGTGTTTAGCAAAATAAATAGATGTGTTTCCTAAGGAGATTTCTTTTAGGACATTTAGTTCTGAAATGATAGATGAGTGAAAATATGTGTGGATAGATTTTACTGGTGTTAAGTCCAGATTGCGGCTGTAAAGTTTAGTAGCAATTATTTCATTCGTCAGACCGGGCAAGAAAGGCAAATATAGAATGAAAGTATTTCATTTATGGAACTGGACAGAGATGTTATCTGGGACTGTAATTTAGATAATATTAACTTGTTGGCAAGATGGCAACCGGGGGCCACGTGTTGATGACTGCATAAAGAAGGCACCAGGGAGTCTGCATTAACACGCTTGGTTATCACACGTTGTAAGCCTATAACGTTACGTCATTTTATATCGGGTGATTGAAACGTGGGTGAAGGCAGGTTAAGGTAATTTTCTTCAGTAATGGAAGAGATAGTTTTCGTGTTAAATCTTCTTTATGTGATGAATTTAGTTCTAGTCTAGTTGTTAAGTCAAGAGTAATTTTATTTTATTCTTTAATGTAAGAGTAATTAAGTGTATTTCACGATAATTGATAATTCTACTGTATATATTTAATGGGTTACTTTGAGATTAGTTTACTTACATCTGTTGTGTACACAGTTTTGTAGTGCTAAAGTTCCCATTGAGAAGATGAATCTAGCTTTAGGTATTTAGATTTCTGGTGAGCGCAATACCACTCCTTTGTGCGTAAGGCACGATGAGACAGGTGTTTCTCTGTTTGCTCCTTGCAGAGCATGGAAACACCAGTGCAACTGGTGTCCATCACAAGCCCACAAGAAGCCTTTTTATGCTATTGCAGTGGTTGTTTCTGTAACAATGTGTTTTATATGAGGAGTTCCCAATCATGCTTCAGAGTGCAGGGGTGAATATTGAGATGGATCAGTTGCGAGGTGGTGGTTTATGCCCATTAAGGAGAATATTCGTTGTACATATAGTTGAATATTATTTTATGTCCATTTTATTATTATTTAATTATGGTTATGTGTAGAATGGTTTGTGAGAGCACGTGGGCTCACTTGAAGATATATATTTCTCTTCTCGCTCCTTATGGAGCATGGGGCCACCAATGTGGCTGGCATTCAGATGCTCCTGCAGTAGTGGTTTCGGTAGCAATCTGTGTTACATGGTGAGATTGCCAGCCTCATGCACAACACCATACTAGTCTCATTGGACGACATGCATGAGTGTGTGTGATAGGTGTCAGGTGGCGTGGAAGGCCTGTTTGGCAAGTGAGAGTATCGTTTCTCATTATTTAACTAGTACGATTTTAACCAGTCGTTGCTTTGTTTGCGTCTTCAGATTAGCAATCGAGCACTGGCTGGGTGTTTTGTTTTGTTTGCTTTGTTTTATTTGTTTAATGTTTGTTTCATGCGCTTGGTCACTGACTGGGTTGTATGAATAAATACAGCCCCTGCCTTAAGAATCAGAGTTTTATTGTTGGTCGGGTCGGTTGCGAGTGTGCAAGAAGGTGATCACATATCACAACAGCATCATCATCATCTCGCCCACTCTATCACATATGCAACAACACAAACCGAATCAGAACGGTGTATTCTGTGCCGTGCCAGCAATTAGTTATTTCTCCACTGCTGCATTTTTATTAAAACGGATTAGTGTAAATAAAATAAACAACGTTGTAAAGTACTATGAACAATCTACACATAATTTGGGGAGGGAGGTGTTACTGTTTGTGGATTAGCCCTGCCCCGCGACAAACAAAAATCGAAATACGGTTACCGCCTATGTTTCTTTAACCAACCGTATTCTTTTTGTGCGAAGTTCTACTTCGTCACAGGCTGTAAAGGGAGAAAACAGGCTTTGTAAATGCTAGTCGTGTCACACCACGGCCGTCTATATTCAGAAGGTAGAGCACTGCGTTTACACTAAGCCTAAATACATGGCGTCAGTATTAGCAATATGATACTCCCAACAAAGATTCAGTTAACACCATCAGCAATATCTTTTAGCTCCCCGAGGAGCATAAACCTTCAACAAACACATACCAAGTCCGAGTGCTATAAGCAAGTTCTTTCCATGTTTTCTTTATCATTGTTATTTGTCTCCAGTTCTCTTCTCTGTGTGTTTTTGATCTACCTTTGCCTCTCTAACCCTGGGGATTCCAGAACAAGGACTGTCTTGTTTTGCTATTGACTTGTTTCATCGTGTGTCCTATCATCTCCAGCGTCTTCTCCACGGACACTTGTATAGTTCTTGTCATCAGTTCCACAGTGGTGACCTTGTCACACCACTTTAATCCTTCTATTCTATGCAAGCATCCATTTATGAAAATCTGGTGCATTTTTTTGGTTGCTGTTTTTGTTTTCTCATTGTTTCATAGCCATACTATAGGACTGACTTGACATTTGAGTTGAAGATTCTTATTTTTGTGATAGACTTGATTTCTGTTGATCTCTATATATTTCCTGTTGCAATGAATACCCTTCTTATTCTCATATCATTGTCTGTCCCTCCAGCTTTGTCTATATTGCTGCCAAGGTATATGTACGACTCCACATCTCACAGGAGTGTCTCTTCAAGTTCAGTCTTAACATTTCCTACATATATTCTCATTATCTTTGTATTTCTCCTATTTTCAGACCACCTTGTTGTGACCTCCCAAATAGTATTTTCATTTTGTTTTGCACCTGATTACGGTTATGCGACAGAAGAGCCAAGTCGTCAGCAAAATCTTGATCATCAAGCTGTTTAATCAGACTCCACTGGATTTCATTTCTGTTTTCGTAACCCAATCTATAACCAGTTTGAAGAAAAATGGAGACAAGAGGCATCCCTGATGCGTTCCACTCCCCTATCCCAACTGGTTCTTCAAAGTGTCCTTCATGAAGAACTCTGCATGTCATATCTTCAAAAGTCTTCTTTATTAAGTTAATGATCTTCAGGGGGACTTAGTAATGCCTCATCAGTTACCAAAGTGATTCTCTGCCTACAGGGATTAATGTAATCAAATTATTCCCTTGTCGAGCCTACCTTCAGTATTGCTTATCTAGTGACGTCACTGCGTTGTGTAAGCATAACCACTGGCCTTCTGAATATTGATGGTAGTAATGTAATCAGGTAAAGCATTTTCATCAGAATGTCATGCTTGCATCCTCTGAAACTGCTGCTAGGACCCACACTGACAAAATGAAACAGAAACAGATAGTGGAGGACAACACTGTGCAGCTTTGTTTGTTTCCTAAATAAGATGGATTGAGTCCGTTACTAGACTCTTCCAGCACATGCTATTTAGTGGAGTTTTGTTTGTTCCCTGAAGAAGGATTGGGCTCTGCACATGCAATTCTGTGCAGATCTTTTCATGATCTCTGTTACTGATCTTCTCCATGAATTCTTGGATACCCGACCTTTCTTTCCTTATCTTCTTCGTACACCCTCAGATGTCAACTTGAATATTTTCAAAGAAAGCAGTTGTCAGATTGAGGCTATTTCTATCTCCATAGAGCTTTTCCAAGAATGGTACTGGTGATGGCCACATGTGCTTTCTCTGTTCCTCATATGTTGGGCATCTTTGAAGCAGATGTTAGCCGTCTAGTTATCGGTGCCACAGTCACACTCATCGGTAGTTCCTATCTTTAACTTGTTGAATAGGTAGTATCCCAATCTGTTGTGTTCTTTCCTTATGAAATCCACTCTTAAAGCTGCCTTACTACATTTTTATGCTTTTTGTAGACTGGCTGTTGGTTGTTGAATGAGACAAAAGGGCTCCCATCTAGGAATTACATTACTTATGGATAACTAAACTGCTGTTATAATATTGGAACCAGCTCTGCTTGCTTGCAGATGGTTAAGAGGACACACAATAGACAATTTCTGTGAATAAATAAATTAGTTCCACATAGGGAGGGTGAAGAAAAGGGTGTTCCACAACTGTTTTTTGTTTTAAAACAATACTGCACTCATCTGTTCAGCATGTAACGCACTCAATTCAATTTTTTTTTCTGCAACAGAGTTAAGGGCATCATTTCTATTTGTAATCCTGAGGTATAACTTTTACAGTAGAGTCAACAGAGGGAAGAGAATGCTGAACTGTGAATTTATTAACATCCTTCTTCTTCTTCTTTGATCCTTAGCCGCCGACCGTCAAAGCAGTCAGTGGCCATCACGCCTAGTGGCGTCTTGTAGGGCAACAACAAATTGATTCCACTTTGCTCGGTCGGCGGCCATCCTTCATACAGTGCCCCAACTCTGGTTCATTCTTTGCATCTCAGCCTCCACAGTCCTCCGCCAGGTTGTTTTTGGTCAGCCTGTCTTTCGTTTTCCTTCAGGGGTCCAAAGCATAGCTGTTCTTGTGATGACATCGGGGTCTCTTCTGAGGACATGGCCAACCCAGCTTCAGCGTCTGCCAGCAATGATGGTGTGCATGTCCTCTTGCTTGCTCCGAGTAAGCAGATCTTGGTTGGTGATGGTATTCTTTTGGCCGAATTAACATCCATGTATGAGTTAATTTTCACAATAAATAACATTTGTTGTAAGATACAGACACTAAATTTTTTAACATGAATCTGTTTTTAAAGTACAGAAACTGTTTAACGCCAATAAAATCACCAAGAGCTAACGTTCAATGATGGTGGATCAAAGACAAGACAAACCCCCAATAAAACACAAATCTGAATGAGTACATTTGCTAGATCTACTTATGACTTATGCACTAGAACAGAAACTTAGAGCAGGATATTTTTCAATCTTTATTGACTTGCACAACATTTGATAACAAACAATAAATGGTACTTTTTTAATGCTAAAGAAATGCCCTAAAAAAACTGCACAATAATGTATCGTATCTGACAGTTTTGGCACACTGCTTGCACACTTCCGGCATCTGTTGCTGGAAATTTATCGTTTTAAAAACTCAGTTTTGATGTCCAATTCTGTTTTTCTTGTGCTGGTAAATTAAGAAATATGCTTCACTGAAAAATCCATATACTGCTGTTCTTGTATACATGTAAAACTGAGCCACAAACCATTGTGTTTAAAACTGTCCCTGCAACAGCTTTACTGCAGTAACTATAACATACATTCTCGGGATGTAAAGAAATTCACATTGCTCGTGTGAATTCCAGGGTTAGTGGATGGCAGGGAATGCATAGTATGTGGCTCCTATCTCTTTCTTGCTGCTAGCTTAAAACCAGATGTGAGGATTCTTTAAATGCATGCTGAGCCACGATGGAATGCCCCGGCAAGAAACTGGAACCCGTTACTCCAATTCAGCAAGTTGTGGCATGGCAGAAAAGCCACAAGGAAATCAACTTGGCACTGGCTGCAAAAGAGCAACAAGCTCAGCAGCCGTAGATCAATAAACAACAATAACAACCTACATTGTTTACAAGATACAAAAATGTAGCTTAATCACTTCCATAATATATCACAAGTAAATTTAAAAGGGTAAGTCCCCAAGGCCTGCTCAAAATTACTTTCTTTGCCAAAAATTCTAGAAAACATTGTCCAGTTTGGTGTTATTGTTTGTTTCAATCTCTTGCCCTTGGCTAATACAGTTGCAGGACCATCTATAGAAGACCACTGAAAATGTCAGCATGTAACACTGTGTCTCACCTCCATGCAGTCAGAAACAGAAAGCTACTATCAAATCCTCAGTGGCTGGTGTGTTTAACAGTAAGGGATACTTTCAAATGTCTGACCCATTCTAACAGACTGTTCTTTTGATATTCATACTGATTCTTCTTCGATCCTCAGCCACAGACTGTCAAAGCAGTCAGTGGCCATCACTCCTGGTGGTGTCTTGTAGGGCAGCAGCAAACTGCTTCCACTCTGCTCAGTCGACAGCCATCCTTTGTGCAGTGCCCTAGCTCTGGTTCATTCTTTGCATCTCAGCCTCCACAGTTCTCTGCCAAGTTGTTTTGGTCGGCCCCTCTTTCGCTTTCCTTCAGAGGTCCATATCATTGCTGTTCTGCTGCACGAAATTTGTGAGCTCATCAGAAATACAGGAGCAGAAATCTGGATGATAAGCCAAACCATAGCTAGTCAACCATGACCCTTACATCAATCAATGTGCAATATGCTGACAAAACCAGTTGCAAGAGTTCAATTTGTCAGGGTGGGGGCATGTGTGTGTGTGGTTGTAGCTGCAGCTGAGAATCAATGATGAAAGCATACAAGCAATAAATCAACACAATAATTCTGACAGTCTCTTTCATGACAGGATTCAGGCCCCTGCTTCAAAATAGCGGAAGGTCACAGAAAGAATAGACAGAGACAGCATGGTAAAATACAGTTCATAATCAAAGCAAGTGGCTACTGCAACAGATTCGACACATTTTAAAAATCATTTTAGACAGAAATAAAATAAAAAAAATTATGGAGCAAATCCTGAGAAACGATGATATTTCACCACTGAAGTAGCCCCCCCCCCCCCCCCCCCCCCCCCCCCCCCCCCCCCCCCCCCCCCCCCCCCCCCCCGACCCAATATGCTGTACGCTTTTGCAGCGGCAATTTCTGAAGCTGTTTGTTTTAAATTTGGTGGAGTTGCCAGCCCCATGCATAATCTCTTACTTACTTATTCGTTCCTCTTCTACCGTGAGGTGTAGAGGTTACACAATCTCTTACTTACTTATTCATTCCTCTTCTACCGTGTGGTGTAGAGGTTACACAATCTCTTACTTACTTATTTGTTCCTCTTCTACCGTGAGGTGTAGAGGTTACACAATCTCTTACTTACTTATTCATTCCTCTTCTACCGTGTGGTGTAGAGGTTACACAATCTCTTATTTACTTATTTGTTCCTCTTCTACCGTGTGGTGTAGAGGTTACACAATCTCTTACTTACTTATTCGTTCCTCTTCTACCGTGAGGTGTAGAGGTTACACAATCTCTTACTTACTTATTTGTTCCTCTTCTACCGTGAGGTGTAGAGGTTACACAATCTCTTACTTACTTATTCGTTCCTCTTCTACCGTGAGGTGTAGAGGTTACACAATCTCTTACTTACTTATTCGTTCCTCTTCTACTGTGTGGTGTAGAGGTTACACAATCTCTTACTTACTTATTTGTTCCTCTTCTACCGTGAGGTGTAGAGGTTACACAATCTCTTACTTACTTATTCGTTCCTCTTCTACCGTGTGGTGTAGAGGTTACACAATCTCTTACTTACTTATTTGTTCCTCTTCTACCGTGAGGTGTAGAGGCTACACAATCTCTTACTTACTTATTCATTCCTCTTCTACCGTGAGGTATAGAGGTTACACAATCTCTTACTTACTTATTTGTTCCTCTTCTACCGTGAGGTGTAGAGGTTACACAATCTCTTACTTACTTATTCGTTCCTCTTCTACCGTGAGGTGTAGAGGTTACACAATCTCGTGTTCATCGTCTTTTACAACATGTCTTAAGGTGCAGTAGTCATATTCTTCCCCAAATAACAATACCAGTCCCAAAAATACAAGCTTTTTTAAAAATGTTTCCGTTTAAAATTTCCACAGGAATGTTATATTTTAAGCAGACGCTAAACTCACATGGATTGGCTGATAGAAGATTCTATTAAAAACACTAAAGCTATTTCTTCTTTTTCTTATTCTTTTTCTTCTTGCTAGGATTCGATGTCATTGTCCGAATGTTTGATTCCGTGTAAGCAAAAGATACAAAGCTATCATCACTCTGCAACTTTCGTTTGTTAGCCTTCTTTGCACTCGTAGTAGATTCACCGAGAGAGAGATAGTCTATTCCTTTACTATTTTTATCACCTGATTGGGCTAGTTCTTTCATTCCCAGAGCATAATCTTCTTGGTTAACGGTAGGGAATTTCCCTTCACTCTGCAGTTTTCTCTGATGAATAGCTTTACTTATATCTTTGCCAGTGTGTGAAACAGGATCTCCAGATCTACATAATGAAAAAAGCGGGATTTCAAAAGCTTTGTCCTCTATTGAAGTTGTGTTGTTCCCTGCATCAATGTCCATAACAGCGATGTCAGAAGCAGCATTTTTATTGTCAGAGGAGCCAAAGTCTGTGAAAGGGGTGAAATTATCCTTGCACTGTGTAGAACTTTTCTTGCCATCTGCATGTTTAGGACCAGTAGAGTTTGAAGCTATGATTTTTGGCCTTTTGGAAGACAAAGAGGCATCCTTGTCTTTACTAACTGTACCCATTTTCAGTTTTCCTGAAACGTTTGAGCTCTGAAGTTTTGGCTCACTTGAGCTCACTGTAAGGGAAATATAATCTCCAGAAAAAACATCTCTTCCTGCACTCTCAGTGATGGCTTTTAGCTCACACTTCACTTCGGCAAGCTCTTTAGAATCCTTTTTCATAATATATAAGTACGAGTAATCTTCTTCCTCATCACTGTTATCAACGGTTTTATTGATATCAATTCTTGCACTGTTCCTATCAACAAATGTGCTGTTTTTATCAATCCTTTCAGTCTCTAGACTAGTCGATCTACCTGTGTCAAAAGGTGGTGTTTCTTTATGCTCCTGAACAAGATACCATCCATCAGTTTCTCCACCAGCATCTGATTTCACCTCAGATAAACTTTCCTCTGCCATTTCCTTACATTTTGGCTCTGACAATGGTTCCTCTTTCTGGCTATGCAGAGCTTGCAAACATTTATCAATGACGTGCTTGAAACTTTTCTGATCATCTTGTAGGGAAGATACTTTCTGTCAAGGAAGAGGAAAGACAGTTAAGCATTAGTTTGTTTCCAGTATAATATATTAAAATCTTGATTAATTGAAGATTAATTGATCAATTTCGAACAATTTGATAAATTTTAAAAAAAAAATCATAAATAAAATTTGAATAATCAATTAAAATTTCTTTTATCAATTAACCGATGACAAACATTTTTAACCAATTAATTAATTGTTAAAGATCCCAGCCCTAGTTTCCAAGTTTTCTTAAAATCTCTCAAAAGCTATTGTACAATCAATGAAGCAAGGATAACAATCTTTTTTGATTTGTCAGCTATTATAAACATTATTCTCAAAACATTAAAAAACAAATAAGGAAACCATGCAACAATTTGTTTTAAAGGAGTCAAAGTTGCTAACATGCAAGATAAAAATACTATGCCCTGAATCAATTTCTGACCCATTTTTGTGGCATATTTCATGAGATGTCACAGCACATGAATATGTTACATCAATGAAAATAATCACTTGCAGCATACCTTCAAACCCAGGACAGAAACACTCCCACCACACAATGCCCTCATGGTATCTGCCAGACCAGGCAAAACAACCACAGGACATCTTTTCACAGCAGCAATGGACAACAAAGAAAAGGACTGGGTTTCTGACAAAAGAATTGGCAAAATCTCTTCTGACACAAGGACAAGCTGAAACTTTCCCCGCTCTAAGATGCCTGTGACTGTCCTCTTGCCTATGTCAAACTGGCAACTGTAAGAGTAATGAAATAAGCTGTGACATGTAAAATAAACAAATTAAAGATAAACGAGCATTTTTAAAAAATGTGAGATGTTAGAGCAAATTAAACAAACTGAAGGATAAAATAGCTATCACCATAAAAAATGTAACAGCAATGACGGAAACAAAAGAACAACAGAACAAACTATGACATAAAACAACATTGAATCAAATTGAACGACGAAAGAACAATGCATGAAAGTGTTTGATTTAAGAGCTATGTATCAGTGTGACAAGCAGGAGTAATGAAGGAAAGTGTGAGACACTAAGAACAACAGAACCAATAATGAGACGAAAGAACAATGAACAAACTGAGAGGTAAAAGAACAAAGGAAGAAACTGTAGTGATTCAAGTGCCATGAAACAAACTCAGATTTGAGACCAATGAAACAGTGTGAAAACAGCGCAATAAAAAAAACTGAGATTCAAAGAACAATAGAGCAAATTTTGAGATGAAAAACTGTGAGACACTAAGAACTAAAGAAAATTACTATGAGATGAAAAACTGAGACACTAAGAACTAAAGAAAATAAACTATGAGATGAAAAACTGTGAAACACTAAGAACTAAAGAAAAAAACTATGAGATAAAATACTGTGAGACACTAAGAACTAAAAAAAAAAAAAACTATGAGATGAAAAACTGTGAGACACTAAGAACTAAAGAAAAACTATGAGATGAAAAACTGTGAAACACTAAGAACTAAAGAAAAAAAACTATGAGATGAAAAATTGTGAAACACTAAGAACTAAAGAAAAAAAAACTATGAGATGAAAAACTGTGAGACACTAAGAACTAAAGAAAAAAACTATGAGATGAAAAACTGTGAGACACTAAGAACTATAGAAAAAAACTATGAGATGAAAAACTGTGAGACACTAAGAACTAAAAAAAAACAAACTATGAGATGAAAAACTGTGAGACACTAAGAACTAAAGAAAAAAACTATGAGATGAAATACTGTGAGACACTAAGAACTAAAAAAAAAACTATGAGATGAAAAACTGTGAGACACTAAGAACTAAAGAAAAAAAACTATGAGATGAAATACTGTGAGACACTAAGAACTAAAGAAAAAAAAACTATGAGATGAAATACTGTGAGACACTAAGAACTAAAAAAAAAAAAAAACTATGAGAAAAAAAACTGTGAAACAATAAGAACTAAAAAAAAAACTTTTGAGATGAAAAAAAACTGTGAGACACTAAGTACTATAGAAAAAAACTATGAGATGAAAAACTGTGAGACACTAAGAACTATAGAAAAAAACTATGAGATGAAAAACTGTGAGACACTAAGAACTAAAGAAAATAAACTATGAGATGAAAAACTGTGAGACACTAAGAACCAAAGAAAAAAAAACTATGAGATGAAATACTGTGAGACACTAAGAACTAAAAAAAAAACTATGAGATGAAAAACTGTGAAACACTAAGAACTAAAGAAAAAAAACTATGAGATGAAAAACTGTGAAACGCTAAGAACTAAAGAAAAAAGACTATGAGATGAAAAACTGTGAGACACTAAGAACTAAAGAAAAAAAACTATGAGATGAAAAACTGTGAGACACTAAGAACTATAGAAAAAACTATGAGATGAAAAACTGTGAGACACTAAGAACTATAGAAAAAAACTATGAGATGAAAAACTGTGAGACACTAAGAACTAAAGAAAAAAAAACTATGAGATGAAAAACTGTGAGACACTAAGAACAACAGAGCAAACTATGAGATGAAAAACTGTGAGACACTAAGAACAACAGAGCAAACTATGAGATGAAAAATTGTGAGACACTAAGAACAACAGAGCAAACTATGAGATGAAAGAACAATGAAACTAATAGTTCCATGAAGCAAGCTGAGATGTAAGAGTAGCAAAACAAAATGTAGAATCAATAATAACACTGAAAATATATTTTTCTCAAATTTTAATTATAATAATAGCCCCTTCAGTCATAAATGATTATGGGAATGTGCGCCTGAGGTGATAGCCCTGAAGTGCTTTTTCTTGTGGTGTTCCTTTCGATGTTTTCTTCTTTCTTCTGCTTGCAGTGAGAGCTTCTTGTCGCCCAATCTGAGGTGGTGCCATAGAGAGCATTGCCACTTGGTGAGTTCAGCAGCTTCATCCTCCCAAGTTGTTGGATTTACGTTCAGTGCCTCATGTCTCTATTGCACACATCTCTGAACCTCAGCTGCTGTCACCCAACTGTTCTTTTGCCACTCCAGGGTGCGAGCTTGGGCAGTTATATGGAGATATGGAGATAGGGAGCCGCGCTAGCGTAGTGGTTACAACACCGCTCTGGCGACCGGGTGATACAGGATCACACCCGGGCGACGGCATTTGAGGATTTTTCGTCGACCTGGATTTGGACTGGATTAACTCGAGACCTGGCGAGGACATTTGAAGGAGTGTCGTCAACCAGGGACTGGCGGCTCCTGAGCCGACCCAGCTGCAATGGGTACCTCCGAAATCGGCGAGTATTTGCCTGAATGGCGAGGGACACCTGTCTCTGTACAAGAAATAAAGGGATACTCACGTAAAATCAATGACAGGTTAGACATAAATAATAACCTGAGATTTCGCCTCGAGTATTAGCGGGCGTACGCAAAAAAAAAAAAAAAAAAAAAAAAAAAAAAAAATTTGGAGATCAAGCTGTTGCCCAAGCAGCATGTCCTCCCTCTCCATGCAGCCGGTAGGTCCAAAGGAACGGCAGTACCCGATACCAGTTTGGTACCAGCTGTGTCGCAAATTTTAATCAGAAGCTTTGAAAATATTAAATGTGGTCTTATTCACTTATTCCTTGTCATTCCATTTTGAACATAGGGACCACAGAGTTCTGTCTTGGGCCATTATTTCTCAACTCTGCCCATGATAACCTGGTTGCCTTTGTTTCCTTTTCATTGTTCTTCTCCAGTTTCTCTTAGGTCTCCCCACTTTTCTCTTCCCCTGTGGCTTCCAGCAAAGAACAATGTCTGGTTATGCTGACTGGATGTGCTTCTGAGGGTGTGCCCTGTCCACTTCCATTTGCTCTCTTTAATCTCCAGGTGTACTGGTAGTTGTTTGGTTCAGTTCCACAAGTCTGAATTTTTTTTTTTTACATCTGGACACTTGAGATGGAGAGAAATGTCAAAATTGTCCTCCTTCCACACAATCTGCCTAAGGAAAATTCTCCAAAACCCTTAAACAACCAAGAACTGCTTACTCTGAGTAACCAAGAGGACATGCACACCATCATAGCTGGCAAACGCTGGAGTTGGGTTGACCATGTGCTCAGAAGAGACCCGGATGCCATCACAAGAACAGCTATGCTATGGACCCCTGAAGGAAAGCGAAAGAGGCCGACCAAAAAACAACTTGCCGGAGAACTGTGGAGGCCAAGATGCAAAGAATGAACCAGAGCTGGGGAATGTACGAAGGATGATCGCTGACCAAACAAAGTGGAAGCAGTTTGTTGCTGCCCTACAAGATGCCACCAGGCACGATGGCCACTGACTGTTTTGACAGTCGGCGGCTAAGGATCAAAGAAGAAGAAGACTTGAGATGGAGGTGGCGTCTGTTGGTGAATGTCTGAATGTGATATTACTGGAAACAAGACATATTTAAGAGCCAGAGAAAATGACATATTTTATATCTGTTTTGAACATCCTAATATTATTTTTTTTCCTGGAAAAGCTGTTGAGTTCCATACTGGAGAGAGATGAAGGCAAATCTGGTTATATTTATTCTCACAATGACATTCTAGTTTGTTCTTCCATTTCTGGTTGACTTTTTTGTGTGGGTCATGTAACAGTTCCAAAAACAGAGTACTACTACATTACCTAAATGTTGAGTAATTTAAGTCATATAGTGCAACGTAAGTGTCCGAACGGCAGAGTGGTTAGAATGCCTGCTTCATGCAGATAAGTTACTCGGTTCTGGGTTCAAAACCTGGTAGCATCACACTCCATCTACCCAGCTGTAAATGGGTACCTGACACTGCTCTTGAGTTAGGGAAAGCCAAGGCAGCGAGGAAGGGAACTGGTCACACCACCAAATAAAGCTGGGACCTAGTATAGTGTAGTATCCAATACTTCACTCCCCTACAGCAGTATCTGCTATGGCATCACCTTTCAGTAAAGCATATGGTAGACGGTGACTGCTTCTGTAATTATCACTAGCCAACAATAAGTCAAGAAGAGAGACGCCATAGTAAAAACAAGGCTATAAGCATAGGCTTACGATTTTTCACAATCGGCAAAATTAAAAGGGAGCATCACCTCCTTGTCCCTGGCCCAGCCCAGATCCGTGATTCCACTTTGGAATAAGGTAATTAAGACAACTAAAATATGAAGATTTTGACAAAAGTTCCAGAACAAAAAAATGTAAATAATATGACGCCATTCCAATTTTGTACCAAACATGTTCAGCACCATGAAACTACTTACTGGTAAGATCTGTCAAAGGCATCCTTTAAGTTCTTTTTCTTTTTCTGTTTTTTCTTTTTCTTCACACTTTTTTCTTTATCAGAGCCGACTGCTAATGCCCCACAAAATATCCTGAAATGAGTCAAGATATAACGAACTTGCAAGCATTAAAAACATAAATAAATAAAAGAAGAAGAAACAATAGGCAACATTTCACACTTGAAGTGTTCAAGTACTAAGATAGGACAACATTTCACACTTGAAGTGTTTATCAAGTACTAACATAGGACAACATTTCACACTTGAAGTGTTCATCAAGTACTGACATAGGACAACATTTCACACTTGGAGTGTTCATCAAGTACTAACATAGGACAACATTTCACACTTGAAGTGTTCATCAAGTACTAACATAGGACATTTCACACTTGAAGTGTTCATCAAGTACTAACATAGGACAACATTTCACACTTGAAGTGTTCATCAAGTACTAACACAAGACAACATTTCACACTTGAAGTGTTCATCAAGTACTAACATAGGACAACATTTCACACTTGAAGTGTTCATCAAGTACTAACACAAGACAACATTTCACACTTGAAGTGTTCATCAAGTACTAACATAGGACAACATTTCACACTTGAAGTGTTCATCAAGTACTAATATAGAATAACATTTCACACTTGAGATATTCATCAAGTACTAACACAGGACAACATTTCATACTTGAAGTGTTCATCAAGTACTAATATAGAATAACATTTCACACTTGAGATATTCATCAAGTACTGACATAGGACAACATTTCACACTTGAAGTGTTCATCAAGTACTAACACAAGACAACATTTCACACTTGAAGTGTTCATCAAGTACTAACACAAGACAACATTTCACACTTGAAGTGTTCATCAAGTACTAACACAAGACAACATTTCACACTTGAAGTGTTCATCAAGTACTAACACAAGACAACATTTCACACTTTAAGTGTTCATCAAGTACTAACATAAGACAACATTTCACACTTGAAGTGTTCATCAAGTACTAATATAGAATAACATTTCACACTTGAAGTGTTCATCAAGTACTAACATAAGACAACATTTCCTACTTGAAGTGTTCATCAAGTACTAACATAAGACAACATTTCACATTTGAAATGCTCATCAAGTATTAACAAAGGACAACATTTCACTCTAAATGATCTTCAAGTACTAAGATAGGACAACATTTCACACTTTAAATGATCATCAAGTACTAACATAGGACAACATTTCACACTCTAAATGCTCATCAAGTACTATACAGGACAACATTTCTGATGCATGTCGTAGTATTAAAAGTTCCGAAGAAGGTCTCTGTGGCCAAAGTAGACACTAGGGGTAGTCACACAACACGAATCAGCATAACTGCAGTGAGCTGACAAACACCTCCTTCACAATTCACAAATATGCAGTTTATTATACTTGACACAAAGCTCCATGAAATCAGTTCTCGTTCAAAGGCAAATGCAGAAATAAGTATTGTCCAGTCCATTCCCTATCAAATGCTGGTCATAGCCAATCATACAAACTTTATTATTCATAGTCCACTGGACATCTTCATGAATAGATATACATTTCCTGAATATAATAAACCAGGGACACCTCAACTAAGTATATTGATGTCCTGGTGATGGAATGATGCAGGAAAAACACAGTATACTGCAGGAGCTCAATACACATATGTCTGCTCACTTTCAAACACAAGCCGCATCTCCCTTGCAGACGATCACCTCACTTCTGCTTCAAAATGTTCACGTCTGCCTCTACACCATATCGGTATGACTTCCTTTATTAATTAGTAAGTCTGTATAAAATTATCAGAAAAGGAGCCCTGTCGTTATGAATTTTAATCATAACAATTTTACACTTGAAATAATCATCAAATACTAACATAGGACAACATTTCACACTTGAAATAATCATCAAGCACTAACATAAGACAACATTTCACATTTGAAAGGCTCATCAAGTATTAACAAAGGACAACATTTCACACTTGAAATAATCATCAAGTACTAACATAGGACATTTCACACTTGATATGATCATCAAGTACTAACATAGGACATTTCACACTTGATATGATCATCAAGTACTAACATAGGACATTTCACACTTGATATGATCATCAAGTACTAACATAGGACAGTTCATACTTGATATGATCATCAAGTACTAACATAAGGCAACATTTCACACTCTAAATGCTCTATCAAGTACGATTAAAGGACAACATTTCAGACTAAATGTATTATCAAGTAAATATCTTTTGCTAGTTTTAGATCGTGACCTCTTCGTGAATAACAGATCGACAGAGATTAATTTAGGTTTTTACTAAGCAAATATATTACAAATATGAATACTCAAGACATCTATAAGTAAAAATGACTACTAAGCTTTTCAACACAATAATTACATTTTACATTAATTCTGGGACAAGTTTTGAAGTCATATATACAAATCTTGATGCTGATAGCCAAAATTAAATATGGGAATGAAGGGATAGAAAAACAGAAGCCTCATAAAAGAGAAAAATAAGCTCACTCTGTAAAAAATGAGTCTCATATAAGAGGGAAAAAAAAGCTCCTACTGTGAAAAATTTGTCTCAAGTTTTAGGGGGCAAAAAGTACATACTGTGGTAAAATTGTATACAAGCATATGCTACTTAAAAAGACAACTGCTAAAGCTGGTCTCAAGAAGCCTGCACCAAAGCATTCATGTGCTCCTGCAGCTGTGGTTTCTCTATCAATATGTTTTATATGATGAGGTCGCGACCTAAGACGCATCAACAGTGAGGAATGCTGTCAGCGACCCATAGCTGACTGCTTGCGTCAGGGTCAGCGAATCAGAGCTGACCAAGACCCTACTCCACCTCCAAGTGGTGGTCCTGGAAACAGGCTGCATCATTGCAGTCTGGCTGAGTGTGTAGGGATTGAAGTGGGAAGGCAAACCCTGTCCTAAAAAATGCCGTGCCGAAGTTGGATGTATTGGGCCGAAAGGCGCAGATATCGCAGCTTTGCTGTAAACCGCGACACAACGCAACCAACGTCCTTTTCAGGATGAAAGCAGAAGAACAAGAAGAAGATATGATGAGGTCGTTATCCCCCATGTACATCACCTGTTGCAACATGCCTGAGAGGACAGTAGTCCTGTTATTTCTTAACCCCTTCAAAGACTTCATGGAGCTACATAGGGCAAACAATGAAGCAGGACCTGATGAGTCAGTTATGTCTCTTAATGCAGCGCGTGACCACACTCGCTGCTGTAGTCTTTTGAGACTTCAGGCTAGTTAAAATAGCAAATTCTGTCAAACCAGAACAAATACAATACCTTTTCAAATCTCCAAGGATTTCTTTTTCCATTTCTGTACTAATCCTTACAGGTCTGAAAAGTACATAATAAATTGTCATTTGTCAATAAAAATTATCGGGGTTCCAAACAAGACAGTCCTTGTTCTGGAATTCCCATGGTAAAAGAGGTAGAGGAAGACCAAAGAACACACGGAGAAGAGAAAAGACATAGAAAGACATTGAGGTGATGGCACGGGACAGGAAGACTTGGCATAAGTTTGTTGAAGGTTTATGCTCCTTGGAGAGTTGAAAGAAGAAGAAACAAGAGCTTAAAAGTACAAATAGATTCATGAAATATTTAGGGCATGTGTTGAAATTGCACATAAAGAACATTATAATCTTCAAGTGGTGTGTCAGGTGGAACAGATATTTATTTCTCTCCACCCACAATCCCCTGTATTTTGTATTGCCTATGAGTTTTGTTGGTGGCTTTCTCCTGTTGTATGCTGTCAGCAAATATATTATGTTCTTTGTCATCCGCCGTCTTTTCCTCCCTCAATCTTTCTCACTGTTATCATCAGGATTGTAGAGTCGGCCAAAAAATTTTCCAACTCCTGAAATTGTAGAAGTCCAACTCCGACTACAGTTTTCGTTACTAGTCATATGGCACAAAATTCTGAGTCGGAGTCCGGACTTCATTAATTAATGACCAACTCCATGACTGGACTACACAGCCATGGTTGTCATGCGTTCAAATTGTTGTCTCAGAAAAGATTGTTTAAATTGTTACCATCTTTACTTTATCTTGGCAATGAATGGTCTCTTTCCCTCAGGATTTGATCATAAAACTTCTTAAACTATTCATGGTATTTTCATCATCCTTTCTAGAAAACACTTCTCAAATGTTTTCCAATAAGCCCTGCATGCATCTTCTCATAACTGCTTTACTGTGTTGTATAAACATTTATAACACATAAGGAAGGGAAACACGAGTGCCTGATAACATACCTTTATGTTTGTCTCATATTAATTTACTTTACTGTGTTGATATGTCCTTAACTACCACACATACTCGAGCATAAGTCGATCCGACTATAAGCCAACCCCTAGACATTAGGAATTAAAAAGCGTCCAAAATTAAATACCCGAATATTAGTCAAAAGAATATTAAATCGATTCCAATTTGCTGCATTGCATCGGAATTTCCTTAGCTTTCTGCACATTCATTCCACTTTCAGTGTTGTCACGGGTAGCCTCCCCTTTGCTCTGCAGTAGTGGTCCAACAGTGGCCAAAACTCAAGAGTAACTGATGTGGGCCTTCAAAGGTGTTTACCTTCACACAAGATTACTCTTGGCAGAGTTGTAGGTCGAAGGATAATGATGCTTCCACCTCCAGGGAGTCTTCACAAGATATTCAGAAAAGCGAGAACAATGCTGCATTGGCTGAGCATGTTAACTCTAGTATCTGCCATCAACTTTTGTGAAGGATTATGTAATATAATTTTAGCTCGTACAACCCCCAGCTGAGTTAATTCAGCGAATTTCCTCTTTATATTTTATAGCTCTGCTTACGTGTATTTAAGAAATTGTCTGAGACATACGAATGTAGTACATTAAAAATGATTAAATCAACTTTAGATTTGTCTTTATACAAGTAACAAATTTAATAATCAATTATGTTTTAACAATTTTAAAAAATGAATAATTATTTAACAAAAATGCTCATCATCAATGACGATATGGAGGTTTGGGTAAGAGTTCACTTGGCAGCTTTTATTTTTTTACTTAGCTGCCAATGAATTTGTCTGTTCTGCTCCAGCTGATGTTTGGGTCTTTGCAGATGGAAAACTGGATCCCTCACGTCCCTGGTCAATGTTGTAGGGTGCAGCACATTCCCAGAAGCGTCAAGGAGTGCCTACGAAGTTGGTCCGGCGTCTCTAAGACCCGACTGAAAATGGTGTCTAGTGTCGACTTCAGGCCACTTATACACTAATTTGTTCCAGAGATAGTACCCTCGACTGTACCACCAACTAGTGTCACAAAAGAAGAGAAACAAATACCCTCTGAGTATTGAGTTTCCGGACATATACTTATGTGCCCCCCTCTTTTTATTTCACCATCCCATCTACCTCAGAACTTTTACCCTCGCTGAGAATTAATATTAATCCCATTGAGCAGAAAACATTCATTACTTTTAAATTGAATAGATGTATATTTAACTTTACATTGTACATTGGTTGAAAAGGTTAATACTATAAATTGAATATGTTTCCCTTTACATCTACCATGTTTGAAAATGTTAACAGTATAGATTGAATATGTTTACATTTACCATGTTTAAAAATGTTAACAATATAGATTGAATATGTTTACATTTACATCTACACTGGTTGAAAATGTTAATAATATAGATTATGTACATCCTTTCTTTCATCATTCACTCCCTGCTCCCTACGGAACTTGGGACTACCTCTGCTTTTGGTTCTCTGTAAGAAACTTGCAATAAAGCAGTCACTAGCCCTGGCAGTGGTGGTTCATTAAATCATCATTCTGTATGCTGAGGTTGCCAGCCTCAAATGACTTCCACTAGCAATTTTCACATATTAATATTCACATGTCACTATATACATGTAAATAGTTCACATGTTAATAATGCAAAATATAGAATTTAAAATGTACAACTTATGCCAATCTTTAAGCTCACAGACTGCTGGCTCAGAGAAATAGTTTAAGGCAGCTTGACAATACCTCTTACACATGGTCTGGGGTGTTGTTATTTTAGCAATAAGGAAACAAATTTCTAGATTTATACTCGAGTATATACGGTACAATAACTGAGGAAGGCAATCATTACAATAGTTAAGATTAAAATATTAAAAAACACACGCACACACATTTTTCAAGGCGCATCTTTGGTTTAGTGGTTAGAACGATCGCTTTCCAAACAAACTGTCTGTGTTCAATTCCCGACATGTGTTTTTTATTTTAATTCAGTCATCTATTTTGTTTTTAAAAAAAATTAATGTGTCTTTGTTAATTATAATTTCCACCTGTCTATGTGTGTGCTGATGAGTTTACTAGCTAGGTGGAAGGAAATAGAAAGTCTCTGATAAGACAGAAGGTTAGCACTGCTGAACCTTCATGCATTTTATACAAGGCAACCCACATGAGGTTGGCAACCTCATCATGCAAAACAAATCGCTACAGAAACCACCGCTGTAAGAGCATGTGAATGCATGGTGCAGGCTTCCTGTAAGGGGACTAGCTGCCATGGTGGCTCCATGCTCCCAAGGAGCAAACAGGAAAATCATGATATGTAATCGCTTAAAAAATATTTCAGCATTTTCCCCTCATTTGGTTTTTGCACTTTGCTTTAGTATGTGCATTTGAAAGTTTCAGCCATTTACGCTTTTCAGCGGGGGTTTGGAACCTAACCTGCTGTAAGAGCAGGGCCCTACTGTACTCCAAACTTTTATAAAACAGCAAATCTATTCAGCTGCCAGGGAAGAAAATACATATAACAAAGGCACATAACATAACAATCACCCAAATCATATGCCTACATTATTGTCAAGGGGTTAAGTACCATGAAATTCATGTTAACTTACATATACTTGCTTGTTTGAGATCTTTCAGTACTATCTGTGCTAGACGCATGTCGGCCCGTGTTCAAATTCAAAGGTGTACACATAGGTGCCTGAACTGTTACATTTTCCTTCACAAGGGAGATTATTTCTGTAAAGTCTGAATGACAGCCATCTACCATTTTCTGGAATATGTATTTCAAAACATTAAATGATTAAAAAAAAAAAAAAACTGTGTTGTCCTGTCCACCTGTGACTTCAAGCATCACTATCAGATACAGTTTCCAATCTTGCAATTCTGTTTTATCAAGCATTAAACCATTGATCTTCATCATTTTTTGCTTCATGCAACCTCACACTGGGCTTTGAGAAACTCATGCACCCGAAAAGCTTGCTGGGAGCCTAGATGCTCCAGGGTTTATGGTGCATGGAGAAACAAAGAGGCAAGGAAGGGAGAGAGAGAGGAAATAAAAGCCTCCAAAAATGTGTCTAAACAGGAACACATAGCTGCAAGACAGCTTACTTTGATGGGGTGTATGTAGATAGATACAGAAGTGTGTAGACCTCACAGCAGCAATCATACACCTTCACCATTTAGCTCGCTCTCTAAGGAATGGCACATAATAAATAATTCCACTTGAACCCGAAGTTCAATCTCCTGCACAGTTATATATATAAATCTTGCAACAATAATGGTAGGGCCATGCAAAGTAACAGAGATACAAATAATTTAGACATCTCACTCCTCCTTAACATCGGCTGTCAAGAAACCACTCCAACAACATTATTAAGGCAAAATCTGCTTCACAAAACACTGGCCCGTTGTAGCAACACTTCCATTCCCTTGCTCTAAACCTCTCTCATCCTACTCGCTGTCAACTAACTCCCAAAATCTCTGTTCCAAACTCGTTCCCTGCTAACAATGCTCACCCAAACATGTGATCTTCATACATACACTGCGCTTAACATAATTTACTACTGCAATACATGTACTCCGCTAAACAGAAGCTCACAATACCACTTATTGTTAAACAGAGACAACAAGAATATATGACCAATGAAAACTTGCAAAACACCAAATATGCACCCCCCTGAGCAGAGGATCATTCAAAACCCCCTCATTGACACCCATGTGCCACTTTTTATTATCAGTTGCTGGGCTAGCTTGAAATTCTCTAATTTTTTTATATTTAACATTTATCACATATAAATAAAGTTTAAAGTAAATTAAACTTGTACATCTCAAGTTTTCAATGCGCTTACTACTTCATACTTCGACATTTTTCTCAAAAAATATTTATCAGTGCAGTGAATCCCCATGCAGAGGAATCACTCTTCTCTCAGTTCCCAGCAAAATACTAGGCAGAATAATTATACAGAGAATTTCAAAAGCAGTAGACCACAAACTGAGGAAAGAACAAGCAGGATTTAGAAAGAACAGAAGATGTGTAGATCATATATTCACTCTCAGGAACATTATAGAGCAGTGCTCAGAATGGAAAGACAGCTTGTAACGTCCTGTATTCGTTGTAACAGTAGGTTCATACTAAATGTTGTAGGCCCTGGTTGGCCGCCATATATGTTGACATTCAGTCTTGTCTTCCTAGTGTTGAAGTGTTACAGTAATGGTGCGTGAGTAGACATCAAAAAGTGCGAATGGGTGTGTAAAGGTTCGTGGAAGACAGGCATCTATAGGATAACACACTCTTGCACCACAATGTAGAAATTCATGGAGCTTGGTAACACCTCTGACGTTTTCAAGACTTTAATACAGTACGACTACAAAGTACGCCGACATCAATATAAATAGTCATTTGACAAAACTCAGGACATCGTAAACATGACAACAGTTCAATACAGTTTGAATCAACAGTTCATCAGTAAGCTGTGCATATATGATGCTGACCTCCATCTATCTCTCCTTCTACAGCTACAGCAAAAATACCTCGCATTGCCAGCGGGTCTTCAAATATATAAGCTTAGTTCCGCTCTACTCTGACACCAGCAAGTCAGATACATTTTCTAGTATACAGCAGGCCGCAAACTATGGCGGGCCCCTAAATACAGTGTCCTCTATGATTCCTTGGACAAACAAGGTATGTCAGACCTTGTCCAAAGTGGTACCGCCGGAATAGCAGGATTCAACGAATATAAAGTTCTTCGGGCATTCACAGACCCGATACATACAATGTCAGCATACTTCATGAGTTTAAATTCTAGTATTCTCAAAGGACTCTTTCCCGCCCAGGGAAAAGTTACTAAGCTGGTAACAAATGTTATTCATGATTCTGGCAATAGAGAAAATAATTTGAAGGATAATTTACCTTGACATCTCTTCAGAATAAACACCAAAAAACACACTCGCCTCCTAGGCGCATAGAATACAACATGGGGAAACAATCTTTAGACATCTTGGTGACACACAGAAGACTTTCCTTCCCCAGGCATAAAGCCAGATCAAAGACGCCAACACGTCTTGACCGTTTAAAAACCACAGCTCGTCTCTCCAACAAAAATGTCTTTCTTAATGCGCCACCAAACTTGCGCATGCGTCGTGAGACGCAAGACCCCTGAGCTATGCTCAGGTGGGCTATCAGAAAACATTCTAGGAAAGGCTGACCATTCAAGCCATATATGGTCAGGTAACAAGACATCGGTTCTAAAATTAGACCGCTTGGTTAAAAGACAAGTGGGATAACAACCACTGTTGACTTCAACCCAAGTAAAAAATGAGTAACTCCCCTTTGATCAAGAATCTAACAAATAATGTCTCCAAACTTAAACAGGTACATTTAACAAACTATAAACTCAGCGACACTGTCCGCAACACAGCTGTACATTAATTTCGTTGATTTTGAAAAGGCTTTTGACAGCATACATAGGGACAGTTTATGGAAAATACTGAGGGCTTATGGAATTCCAAGCTGCATAGTGTCAATCATAAAAAGCCTCTATGCCAACTTTACGTGTAGTGTTGGGCAGAACAACCTAACCTTTGAGGTGAAGACAGGAGTATGACAGGGATGCCCCTTATCAACCACTCTATTTTTAACAGTCATAGATTGGGTGATGCGCCAGACAACAGAGGGCAGTCCAAGAGGAATAAGATGGACTACATTTTCTACATTGGAAGATCTGGAATATGCAGATGACATTGCACTACTAGCACATTCACATCAACACATCCAGGAAAAAATGGATAGACTTAATAAGTTTAGCCAGCAGGTGGGCTTGAACATCAATTTAAAGAAATCAGAGGTCATGACGCTCAATGTGAGCAACCCTGAGCCCATATCAGTAAGGAATCAGCAATTGGTGCAGACAGACACCTTCACATACCTAGGATGCATAGTAACACCAGACGGCGGGGCAGGCAAAGACATCAACATCAGAATGAATAAGGCAAAAACAGCCTTCTTTAGCCTAAACAACATCTGGAAGTCCTCTCAATACAGCACAAGCACAAAATTAAGATTATATCAGAGCTGTGTGCTTTCTGTGCTTCTCTATGGTGCGGAATGCTGGAGAGTTACAGAGAAGGAAATGTCGAAATTGTCCTCTTTTCACACAACATGCCTAATAAAAATTCACCGAATCTTTTGGCCAAATACCATCACCAACCAAGATCTGCTTACTCGGAGCAAGCAAGAGGACATGCACACCATCATAGCTGGCAGACGCTGGAGCTGGGTTGGCCATGTCCTCAGAAGAGACCCCGATGCCATCACAAGAACAGCTATGCTTCGGACCCCTGAAGGAAAATGAAAAAGAGGCCGACCAAAAACAACCTGGCGGAGGACTGTGGAGGCTGAGATGCGAAGAATGAACCAGAGTTGGGGCACTGTACGAAGGATGGCCGCCGACCAAGCAAAGTGGAATCAAATTGTTGTTGCCCTACAAGATGCCACTAGGCGTGATGGCCACTGACTGCTTTGACGGTCGGCGGCTAAGGATCAAAGAAGAATCCCCATGCACAATTTTAAATACCATTCTATGCATACCACTGATATAATGAATCTTTGAAAAAAAAAAAAAAAAGATAGATAGATAGGTTCCGTCTGAATAGAACTGTAAAAAGTGGTAACTCAGTGAGAGATAAGGTAAAGAAATAGATTTCACGAGTGAAATGGTAGAAAGGTAGAGTCTGTCCCTGGATTTATAAGATACTCTAGTCCAGCCTATCTTACGACTGAAATTTGTTTATCAGACAGTTTCCTTTCTGTATATATTAATATATACATTCGTGGCCAAAAGTTTAAGATCACCTAGTAAAAAATTGATATTTTCATTGTACTACAGATTGTTGCATCATCCGCTATTTTAGGGCACACTAAAAGCAATCATTGCAGTCTATTGCATCATTGCATCATCCTAACAATATAAAATGTAAAAAGACAGACTGTTGCTGTATTTAGTGTCTTTTGTTTGCTTCAAGGGTATTATCTCTGGATTTTATGTTCGCAAGAAAATGGGCAAAAAACCGACACTTTCAGCCATTCAAAGAGCTCAGATAGTGACATTACGTGTAGAAGGGTACACAGAACGTGATATTTCTGTTCAAATTGGCTGTAGCAAGACGGCGGTTCACAATGCGATCCCCAGGTACCAATTGGATGGTACTTTTTCTGACCGAAAGAGAAGGGGTTGTCCTAGAAAAAATACCCCTAGAGACAACCGGGTAATCAAATCCATCGTTTCACACTCTCCAACAGTTTCATGTAAGAAGATACGATCTGCTTTGCTTTCTAGAGTCGGAGGACTGTGTCTCACAGATTAGTGGATGAGTTTGGACTAAAATCATACAAACCTGCCCGAAAACCCAGATTAACACCAGAAATGAAAAAGAAGTTGCCTCTGATGTGTACTTGTTATTGCGACTGAATACCAAAACAAATGGACATGCACATGCACATTTCATTTCAAAACGAAAGTCAAAATACTTCAAAAGCTTTTGGTATTCCAAACAAAATGAAAATTAATTATTATTGATTTTCAGATCATGTGAAACAGAAGTGTACATTTCTGGAATTTAAGACTATCCATCTGAGACTATAATGCACACAGGAGAAAATGGTGCCAGCCCCTTTGCCTCAGATGCCACTGCTAGTCAGGGAGCCTCAACCTCAGCTATGGGTTTTCATGTAGATCATTTTGTTGAGAAAGAAGATGACATCGAAGGGTACTTAAGTAGATTTGAACTTTTAGCTACTACATATGGGTTAGAGAGAGAGAGGTGGAGCCTCAAGTTATCACAAGGGCTTCGTGGGGCAGCGTATAGCTTGTCATTACTTCTGGCCAGGAATAACTGAAGACATAAAGAGATATGTAAAATCCTGTCCAGAGTGCCAACGGGTAGCTCCAAAGCATTGGACTGCTCCAGCAACTCTAGGGGAAATGCCCATAGTGGGAACACCTTTTGAAAGAGTTGCCGTGGACATTGTGGGACCTCTCACTCGGACCAAGAGGAGGAACAGTTACATTCTGACTCTGGTGGACACTTGTTCTATGTGGGGAGAGGCGGTAGCCCTGTCATCAATTGATTCGAAGCATGTGGCAGAGGCATTACTCACAATCTTCACCAGGTTAGGCTTTCCCATCCAAATCTTGACTGATAATGGCTCTCAGTTCAAGGGGAAACTAACAGAAGAAGTATTCAGGATTTTTCAAGCCAAACACTTTCATTGTAGCCCGTATCATCCTCAAGGAAATGGCCAAGTGGAAAGATTTAACGGGACACTCATGTCGATCCTGAGGAAGTTGGCACATGAAAAACCAGATACATGGGACCAGTACCTTCCCGCCGCCTTGTTTACCTATCGGGAGGTACCCCATAGTTCAACTGGTATGGCCCCGGCAGCATTGTTATTTGGAAGGGTCCCTTGGAAGCATTGTTAAGGACCTGGACCGATGAAAAGGCAGAAGAAAATATTACCTCATCATATCAATATGTGAACGAGCTGACCACTCGTCTTAAAACTGGCTGGAAACTTGCCAATGAAAATTTAAGACAAGCCAGGATAAAGCATGCTGCCTATTACAATAAGAAAGCGAAGGATCGAGAATTAGCTGTGGGAGAGAAGGTGCTCCTTCTACTGCCCGGCAGCCAGAATAAATTGCAAATTGGATGGCAAGGTCCATATAAAGTTCTAGAGAAGGTGTCTAGAACAAATTATAAGATAGATAAGAAAGGGAAAGAGAAAATCTATCATGTGAATCTCCTGAAGAAATATCTGGACAGAGAAAACCAGGAAGAGACACACCTACTGACCTTGTCTGTTGCAATGGAGATGAAAAAGGAACCACTCACTTCTCATGAAATATCCTTTACACCCCTGTGAAACCGATGCACAGGTAAAAATCAGCACTCACTTAACGGAAAATCAGAGGGAGAGGGTTCAACAGGTTCTAAATAATCATACAGATGTGTTAACGGACCGTCCGGGGCATACAAATTTATTGGAGTATGATATGAAACTCATAGACCCAACACCAATCTGTATGAAAGCCTATTCGATTCCGTTCGCTAAGGAGAAAGCTTTAAGGGAGGAGATAGATTATCTGTTGAGAGAAGGGATTATCTCGCACAGTGAATCTTCTTACAGCTCCAGTGTGGTTCTGTTGAGAAAACCCTCTGGAGAACACCGGCTGTGTATAGATTACAGGAAACTGAATGCTGTCACAGAAGGTCAGGTGGATCCATTACCTGATACAAATCAGCTGTTTGCCAGGCTGAATAGAGCTAAATATTTCTCTAAAGTGGATCTGAGCAAAGGCTACTATCAGATTCCAGTAAAGCCGGAAATCAAACCTTATTTAGCCTTTAGCACCTCGGAAGGACATTATGAATTTAATATGTTGCCATTCGGGCTGAAAAATGCACCGAGTGTGTTTTTGAGGATGATGAGAAAGTTACTGGATCCCCTGAAGAATCCATGCATCACCAACTTCATGGATGATATTCTCATAGCAACAGAAACATTTGAGGAACACATTAACTCTCTGAATATGTTGTTTGATCGACTGAGAGAGACCAATTTGACAGCTAGACCGACGAAATGCTGTGTTGGATGTAAAGAGCTAGAATTCTTGGGACACACAGTACACCAGGGAAACATGTCCCCTGACCCCAAGAACCTGGAGAAGTTTAAAAAGGCACCAAGACCACAAACAAAAAAAGATGTGCAATCTTTTGTCTCATTATGTGGTTTCTACCAAAAGTATATTAAAAACTTTAACTCCATATGTGCTCCATTGACTGATTTAACGCGCAAAGGAAATCCTGATAGAATTATTTGGACAGCGCAATGTGAATTAGCATACCAAGAATTGAAAGAAAAGCTCACAAGCAGGCCTATTTTGAAGTTACCAGACTTGAGTCAAGAATTCATAGTGAGAACAGATGCTAGTAATATCGATTTGGGTGCAGCTCTATTACAACGGTCAAATTCACTTGATGGGGAATTAACCCCAGTAGCTTATGCTAGCCGTAAGTTGAACACAGCAGAACAAAAATATTCAACAAGTGAAAAGAATGTCTGGCAGTCATATGGGCTATAAAAAAGTTCCAGATTTATCTTTATGGAAAATCATTTAAGATTCTCAGACAGATCAATAAACCACTCGTGTGTCTGTCACAAGCAAGGCATGAAAAATGCTAGATTATTACGCTGGTCTTTGCTTTACCGCCATTCCAGTTTAACCATAGAGTACATTCCCGGAAAAACCAATGTCGGCGCTGATTTTTTAAGCAGACATCCGTACGACGAACATCAGAGTAGTCACCAGGCATAGATAGTAAATTCATCTATGTGTATTTAGAAGTAGGAACTGACATATGATCGTCTGTTCTAAAGCGGGGAGATGTGTAGTGATTTCTAAATACAATATCTAAATTAATATATAACAGTATAGGGCATAAAGGCAAAGATAAGAAAGTAAAAAAGAATTTCTGCTAGAACGGTTGGTATCGCCTACGCCTTCAGATTATTTATTTGCTAACGAATTAGCCGAACAAAAACGGTACCCAATTTTTCAAATTCGTCCTTGACATAAACACCCACTTTTCCTAGTTCTAAGAAAATATTTGCCTAAAATGCATTGTGGAACGAGGAGGGGCAAGGATAGATGAAATGCTAATTCGTTTTGCATTGATTTTAAACTAAAAGCCAACTGTAGCACAGTGGCAAGCCTTGCCTTAGGGGGTTTCCCCAATACGATGAAAAAGTTAGAATTGTGGACACTACGGTCATGGAAACTTGTTAAGCTCTTATTATGAATGACCTAAGCTCTCGTATTTAGCTTGAAAGTACATGGAAAAATAGTGAACGAGAGGTAGTTTAAAAATAAACAATTAACATAGAAAAAAAAGATAGAATTTTTGAACCGACCCCCATAGCCCCTTAAAAAATCTTATATTCGTGTACCTGAAGACTTGCTGACCAAGAATATGTTATTAGTTATCTAAATAGTCCCTTAACTAATCAACTATTGATAAAACCATACATAGAGATCAGAGATACTGTCAGGTCAAGTCATATCTGCTTAGATTGGATCGCATATTTTTTGGGGAAAAAGTAGGTGACAGATAGGCTAGGATAGTACAGTGAATCCGATTGGGTGGCATTTGAAGTGAGACGAAATATTATTGGCTGACCTTTGAATAAACATAAATAGCCTAGTAACGTAGAAAGGTTTGAATGATATTTTTTGAAAGACTGTTTACCCTTGTAAAATTAAGAGTGATTGGCCAGCTGAATCGATATTGTCAGAATAAGTGTTAGGGGGGACGCCATTTCTAGAAAAATTTTCACCAGTGATAGATGAGATCAGGCTGTGCTTTTAAATACAATTTCTGGGCAGCCTGGACAACAAAACAGATCGAAACTGTGTCAGTCATCGTCTCTGTGTATTTCATTGAACAAATTGTGGTAAGATTGACATTTATTAATCTGTATTTTATATAAAAATTGAATGTGAAATAATAATATATGTCTGGACATGAGTGGGTCTATAGCGAACATGAGGCAAAGCCTAAAGATTGATCCACCATGTGATAGACTGTCAGAGAGGTGTAAAACTACAAGAATATGTATGATCGTCATAAAGGAGCATAATACCTATCCTATTATATGGAAGAGATTACAGCTGGAATTGCAGTGGCGTTGTAACTATTAGGGGAAAGGAATACTGGTGTACATTGTCACATCAAAAGAAAATGGTGGCATAGGTTTGTATAAGGATATGACCCTTTTTGTTTGTTTGTAATGTACCTGTCTTAGAGTGTGGACTATTAGTGTATGCTAGGTATTAAGAAGGATGCAAACTTTTCTAACGAGACCTTTGATATCATCTTGAACGGGGAAAAACTACAGAAAGTTGAAAGTTTCAATTATTTAGGCAGTAAAATGACTCAGGATGGTGACACAACAAGAGAAATCCATACTAGAATTGCTTTGGCAGCTAGCGCCTTCAATAGATTATCTAACATTTGGAAATTACGATCATTGAATATACATACCAAGCTTCGTCTGTTTAATTCAAATGTTTATCTCAGTGTTAACATACGGCTGTGAGAGTTGGAAAATAACAAAATCATTGGAGAACAAGCTGAATACATTCGAGAACAAATGTCTTAGAAAACTCATGAACATCAGTTGGAAAGAATTCAAGACTAATCGACAAATAAGAGAAGACTCTGGGCAGAAATATGTCTCCGACTATATAAGGAAAAGACGATGGTCATATATCGGTCATGTCCTACGAATGCAAAACAACAGAATACCACTACAGGCGCTCACTTGGGTTCCTGAGGGTAAGCGGAAAAAAGGAAGACCAAAAGAAACACTCAGACGAACAATAATAAGAGAAGGAAGAACGTTGGGCCTAAATAATGTGCAAGAGCTAAGAGGAGTGGCGTCACAACGAACAACCTGGAGAGCACTGGTTTCTGCCTTATGCGCCGTGTTTGGCGCTTAAAGAATTTATTATTATTATTATTATTAAACCTTCACATTTCAGAGGTCCTGGGTACTGACGTTAATGTGGTACCAAACGCTTGAAAACTGATTGATTCAGGACTCTGCCTGTTTACTGCGAGCCCATGCTAGTGGCCATTGCCTATCAAACAGGGAACAGATTGTCAAGCGAGCAGAGGAAAGGTTCAACCTGTATTCTACTGCCAAGTTAAGTTCATGTTTGGCAGTTGGAAGCTCAACTACAGAACTTTAAAAGAACTATATAGTGACAGTGAATAAACTGGGACAAATATTTAATAGTTCCACAAGTGACAAATAGAAACAAACTTTTTTACTAAAAGGGTATGATTTCAAACAACAACCTAGTGGTACTACCAGTATTTCCCTTAAAGTAGGAGAACACTATCACTTCAGACGTATATTAGAATAATAATTTTATGTATGGACATAAGATCTATTGTGCTATTTGACTGATGTTAAATGATTATTTTTGATTTCACTTTTAAATTGTCAGTCCTGATTCAACTAAAATAGAATCAGGATAATAAATTGTAAAAATCATATTTACACAAATTTCAACCTCAGTCTTAAATAAGATTAGCCTTTTAAAAGTGTCGTTTGTATGTTATTGTGGTAGTACTGTGTGCTGTTGTGAATAATAAACTATTTGTTTGTATGTTTTGTTGAATTTTGTACATTACACTCTACATTCATAACCCTAGACACTACACGAAGTCATTTAATATAATAATATAAATACATTTTGAATGAGATAAAAGAGGTGGTAGCGGAAAGGTACCCTGAAAAGTTCCCAATACTATTTGGTAAATTCAGGGACCTTCATAGCTAATCTCATTTAATACAAATATAATAATACTTACAACAATTCATAACATCAAATCCACCACAAAGACACAGAGACCAAACATCAATTGTATCATTGGAAGCCTCAGATAGAGAAGCCAAAAATCAATTGTACCATTAAAAGTACAAGACACAGAGACCAAACATCAATTGTATCATTGGAAGCCTAAGACACAGAAGCCAAAAATCAATTGTACCATTGAAAGCACAAGACACAGAAGCCAAAAATCAATTGTACCATTAAAAGTACAAGACACAGAGACCAAACATCAATTGTATCATTGAAAGCCTAAGACAGAGACCAAACATCAATTGTACCATTAAAAGTACAAGATACAGAGACCAAACATCAATTGTACCATTAAAAGTACAAGATACAGAGACTGTCACAGAGCAGTTTCATGGGTGGATGATGGAGTGAGTGGAAGTAAGGGTCACTGATGTTGTCAATATTTAGGTTTAACTCAGGGGTTGAGTTTATGTCTGACTTCATGTCAGTATATTGTGACTTGGGCGTGCGCATGGAGAAATCGTGTTTGGTGAACAAGTCTGGGTGGCTGAGAGAGTACCCGAATGTGATTAATGAGAGTCTGTGCTTGATAGCCGAACTGTGCGCTGTAGGCTGTGATTTGTGGTCGAGCTAGGTGTTCGTATTATGTGACAGTTGAGATATTATATAGTGATTATCTTCTTCTTCTTCTTCCTCGTTCGCCCTGAAAAGGACGGTGGTTGCGTTGTGTCTGTTTACAACATAGCTGTGATATCTGCACCTTTCGGTCGACACATCCGACTTCTGCACGGCATTTTTTAGGACCGGGTTTGCCTTCCCATTGCGATCCGTGCTCGCTCAGCCAGCCTGCACTGCTGCAGGCTGTTTCCGGACCAAACCACCGTGGAGGTGGAGCACGGTCTTGACCAGCTCTGGTTCGCTGGTCCTGACGCAGGCAGTCAAGCTATGAGTCGCTGACTGCGGTCTCTATTCATATAGTGATTATGAATATTGTGATTATGTCTGACATATTGTTTGTATAGCGGCGACAGCTCTCCGCCTAGGGAGTGTTCTGGAGGAAACTTTGGTTAATGTTCATTGGAGAACATATTAAAGCGATGAAGTTGGTCCCGCCTTTGGATGAGCAACAGTGGAGTAAGGTGTTGAGTATTGTCCGCCTTGTAGCTATATTCGAGTAGAATTTATATGGCGATGTTTCATGCCGCCAATTACAATCACTTGGGATAAGTGATTTACACCTGGATGTGGTGAATGGGTGATTCGGTTTTCGTGAGTGTGAGGATTGAAAATTTTTTGAATGCCACACATAGCAAAACGTGTTGTGTGTATTGTTTAGTGTGTGGGACGGTCCCAGCCCAGCCATGGAAGTCCATGGAAGTATTGTTATGAGTTATTTCCTACAGGCAGTGTCAGCCGAGAGTGTGATGTAATGCATGCGTTGACGCATATTATTGATGTTCAGGACTTATGTGAATGTTCTATTAAATGTCATGGAGCTGTACAAGTGATGTCGTGTTATTCATACCCCTAGTGTTGTTTACCATCTACACAACGACACACTCATAATACAGATGCTCGTTGGAAGCCTCGACACAGAATCCAAAATCAAATTGTACCATTAAAGTACAAGACACAGAGACCAAACATCAATTGTATCATTGGACAAGCCCTCAGAATACAGAAGCCAAAAAATCAATTGCACCATTAAAATAGGGTTACAACACACAGAGACCAAACATCAATTGTTATCATTGGAAGCCTCAGATACAGAAGCCAACAAAAATCAATTGCACCATTAAAAGTACAAGACACAGAGGACCAAACATCAATTGTATCATTGGAAGCCTAAGACACAGAAGCCAAAAATCAATTGTAACCATTAAATAAAGCAGAAAGACACAGAGACCAAAAAAAATTGTAAATCATTGGGAAGGCCATCAGATACCGAAGCCAAAAATCAATTGTTACCATTGAAAGCACAAGACATACAGAGACCAAAATAAAAATCAATTCAATTGTATCATTGGAAGCCTCAGATATCAGAAGCCAAAAATCAATTCGTAACCATTTATAAAGTACAAGAAACAGAGAGCCTTCAAACATCAATTGTATCATTGGAAAGCCTCAGACAGACACAGAAGCCCAAAATTCAATTGTACCATTGAAAGCACAAGAACCACATATAAGCCAAAAATCAATTGTATCATTAAAAAGTAACAAGAACACAGCGACCAAACATCAATTGTACCATTGAAAGCCTAAGACAGAGACCAAACATCAATTGTACCATTAAAAGTACATAGATAAAGAGACCAAAAAAAAACATCAATTGTCAATCATTAAAAGTACAAGACAGAGACCCAAACATCAATTGTAAACCGATTAAAAATTACAATATACAGAGACCAAACATCATTGTACCATTAAACAAAGTTACAAGATACACCGAGAACCAAACATCAATTGTACCATTAAAAGCCACAAGAGCCACACGGAGACTACACATCATTTTGTACCAATAAAGATTAGCCCAAAGTACAATCAACGATTGCCAAACAATTCAGTTGTATCAATTAAAAGAAAGTCACTAAGACACAGAAGCCAAAAGGGACCAAAACATGTAATTGTACCATTGAAAGCACAAGACACAGAGAATCCAAAAATTCATATTGTTCATTAAAAGTAATAGACACAGAGGACCAACATCAATTGTATCATTGAAAGTACTAAGACAGAGACCAAAAACATCAATTGTACCATTAAAAGTACAAGATAAGATTAGAACCACCCAAACATCACAATTGTACCATTAAAAGTACAAACATAGACCAAACATCAATTGTACCATTAAAAGTAACAAAGACACAGAGACCCACCAAAACATCAATTGTACCATTAAAAGTACAAGATACAGAGACCAAACATCAATTGTACCATTAAAAGTACAAGACACAGAGACCAAACATCAGTTGTAACCATATAAAAGTACAAGACACATAGACCAAACATCCAGTTGTAATCATTGCAAAGCCTAAGACACAGAAGCCCAAAAAGACAAATTGTACCATTGAAGCACAAGACAGAGACCCAATAAATCAATGGGGTGTCACACTGGTGCGAACACACCCAACTCCCCCCCCACGACAGATTTAGGAACAAATAAATGTATTATAATTTTGGTTTTTATTTTTTAAAGTATAATTATGTAAAAGGTCTATGTAGTTCCCTCATTAAATTATTATATTAACAAATTGACTGTGACATACAGGCTCTTGCAAATATAAAAAGTTAAAGAGTTTTAATACTGTTGTATTCTGTATCCAATTGAGTTCTGAATTCGTTCATATGGCCTACATTGCAGATGAACAGTAGAGAGTGTAAGTTGTTATAGACAAAGAGATGAGAGACGTTGTGATCCTATATTGAGACTAGAAATACATGTGGTAATCTTCCAAAGACGGAATACTTTGCCTTGTGCTTTTGTTTTATGCAAAACATTAGCTGTTCCAAAAGAAATACAACCTTCGGTGGCACTCTGAAAACAAAACCATCCTGTTCTCGCTAAATTTGGAAAAAATTAAAGCATCAAGTTTAGCAGGAAAACGTAGTTGTCGCTCAAGGTGTCGCAACAGCAGATTTTTTCAAGAAAGTGAAACTGAGAATTAGGCGGTTACTACTTATTAGCTTTTCAAATTTCTAAATGAAATTTGCTCTTCTTGTGTGTTTGTGAATCTGTTGTGGCGGCGGGAAATGCTTTAAACTCCGAAAGGTGAGTTTAAGATTTTAGAAGTTTTTAGAAAAAAAAAAAAAGAGCACGTTGATTGCTGTATCAGACAATTTTTGTCCAGAAAATGAGGAGAATATTTGAGAGAGCCATCAGTTTATCACTGCATACTGACAGTACAGAGAAGAATAACTGACATTTCTGCCAATCTAAGAGACCAGTTAAAGCAGAGAGTGACTAAATTTTTTTGCTACTATTCTTTAGCAATGGATGATAGTACCTATTTAAAAGACACCACCACCCAACTTCTTTCTAATTTTTATGAGAGGTGTTTGATAAAGAAATTTCAAACTACTGAAGAACTTGTTGGTATGTGCCTCTACGACAAGTTGCTCAACTGGTAAAACAAATCTATGATGAAGGGTTAAAAAAGCGTGAAAGATAAGTTGGGATTGGATTTAACTAACTCCCACTTGGTGGCCATTTGTACTGATTGTACTCCTGTTGTGGTGGAAAAAATGTTGGAAGCATTACTCTTCTTTGAAAAAATTAACCGATAGGCCAATAATCAAGCATCACTGGCAGTCATACATCAGCAAATACTTGTGTAGTCAAAGTCTTAGAATTTGAGCATGTGATGTCAGTGTGGTTGTTTCCATTGTGAACTAGAAGGACTCAAACATAGAACATTTTGAAAAATTTCTTCAAGAGGTAGGACACAGAGAACAGCAACTTACTGTACCCATGCATGCATGAGGCATATCTGGAGCTCATCCTTATATGACCACCTGCTATGTACAATGCTAAAGTATACTTACATGGAAGTGAACCTATTTCTGTGAGGCTAATTACATCCTCACTGACTCTTGAAATCATCCACACACTTCTAGGGATTCCCCCTCTGGTGAAACTTGTTGAGAACCCAGCATGCACACTAAGCTTGGAGAAGTCACTTGAGCCCCAGGCGTAATTCTTTGACTTGGTTCATTGCATGCAGAAGGATCTCACTGTGGAAAACAGTGATAGGCAGAGCGAAGCTGAGAAGTGGCTCTGCGCACGTATGTGACAATTCCTTTGGAGAGCCCAGAACCAGAGCACAGTATTTTAGCTCTACAAAGTTGGAGAGCCCCCTTGGAATGTCGGAGATATGCACAGTATGCCATACACTTCATACTCCAGGCTTGGGGACCAGATGTCCTTTCTTCTTTGATTTATAACCACACAAAGCAGTCCATTGTGGCAAACACGCCTGGTGGCGTTCTTGTTAGGGCAGCACACAAATTTATTCCACTTTGCTTCGGCTCGGGTTAGCATCGGCCGGCCATCCTTTCCGTGAAAGTGCCCCCAACTCTTGGTTTCATTCTTTGGCATTTCAGCTTACCACAGATTCTCCGCTAAGTTGTTATGGTCGACCTCTCTTTTCTTTCCCTCGGTTCCAAAGTTCAAAGCTGTTCAGTGTGATGGTATCTGGGTCCGTTCTGAGGACGTAGGCCAACCAACTCCAGCGTCTGCCAGCTATTATGGGTGTCATGTCCTCCGTTACCTCCGAATTAAGTAGTTCTATGGTTTCTGATGGTGGTTGGCCAGC
>JAMPIV010009249.1:0-120491 GCA_024509875.1 Oreohelix idahoensis
TGTAGTGTGAAAAACTGCCTGAAATGGAGTCAGGCTGTCTGGGATTTGAAACTGACACGCGTACATCGTGGTCAGTAGGTGACAGTTACGACACGCGTTAAGCGGACGTAAATGTTGGGAGTAGGGGAGATAATTTCGCTTGGCGAAGTAAGTTTGGGCCCTTTGTCTGATTTTAAGATATTGGCCAAGTTTGAAACTTTAATTTCATTCTCGCTCATAGACTCAGAGTAGATAGGTCGCTCGAAAACAGAATAGCTGTTAGCGAAGATCTCAGTTTGTTTCGGCAATTTGTCGAACTTCTAGACTTCCAGAAATATTTTCAGCATTTTTATTCTTAAGTTGTGCGACTACCTGTAATTCTGTGGTTGAGGTAATTAATATGATAGATATATAGATTTTGTGAGTGTTAAAGTGTTAAATCGCTTAATTCATTTTAATCTATTTCTTTAGCGCAGAAGAGAAATAAAGTGGTAGGCTATTATATTTTCTAGGGAAGCATTCAGTGGAAAGCAGACTAAAAATTTAATTTCTAGCTTATAACGGCATTGTAGCTATTTATGAATTTAATTTAACTGCTAATACTCAGTCGAGTGTATTTTTCTAAACTAACGTATAAACTCTAGAATCGAGCCTCATGAATGATGACGGGATACGCACGTGTTCTTAATTTATGAGGATTGCTGATTTTTAAATATAACTTACGTCACGGGAAGTTTAAATGATAAGCAAAGCTCTCTGCTTGCAAGTTTAAATGTAAGTTTTAACCAGTACAGATTCTGTTTATTATATTATATGTGTTATTTTTCCTCCACACAGTGAAAGTTTTGGGGTGACCCTAACTTTACCAGCACCTAGTAGTAGTTTCCATACTTGTGAAGAAATAGACAGTCCTTATTTTGAACCACGTGGGTTTTCTCAAGTAACACTGATCTGACGGTGCAAGTTAGACAGAAATACTAATATCCCTATAACGGGTTTTCAAAGACTGTAATGATAAATACTGGACCTTGGAGCCTGCACTTAATTTCTTCTAGAAACTCTATATAATTTGCTGCCTGGTGGCGTGAATATTAACAATCATTTCCCGACTAGATTATATCTTGTGGACAAATCTGTGGTGTGACTAAAGTGAATCCTATACTGAGGGAAGGCACCGACCTGACATTCATCATTTTTTAGAACCTACGCTATTGACACTGTGCTCTGCTAACTCCCGCGCCTGGAATAATTGTTAGGTGACTTAATCAGACATTAGAAAAAATTTGCATACCCAAGTAGTCGTTCCCGGAGACTCCAAGTTAAATACGTCTTTTGGAACTGGGGACTTCTTGGCAGAAGACTGCATTTTTTGAGTCTGTGTGAAAATCTAAAATCAATGGGTTCAAGAGGCAGCAATGGCAAGTGTGAGTACCAGTGTGAGAAGCCATGGCGGCGATGAATGAGATGTACGCTGGTTTTGAAGTGCTATTTTTCACTATTATATCTTTAGACACACTGTTGCGGTCCATAATTTTTATATCATTCATGCATAATTTGTTGCTAAGGCTCGAGTTCTTGTGTTTTTGTCTTAGGTTACATCAGATTTTTTCCAAACCCTGTGCATATAATTACGAGATAAAACAAAGACAATTCTTAGACTCAAAAAACTTTGTTATCTGTGACTTGGCGCCCAATCATCTGTTCTCTTAACGGGGCCGGGCTAAACCTAGAGTTAACACTATAACGGGGCTATCATCCTTGCAACATTTCCTTGATTTTTTATGACTATGTGTATATGTATTTTCCTTGCTGTACTTTCTTTGATGTTGTGAGCCGATTTTTCCTGATAATAAAATCGCTCTTGAACTTAATAATCGTGTTTGGTCAGCTCGTTCTAGATAATATATATATCATTGTTATAGTTTTCCCACGTCTGTGTGTTTACCTGTCGTCACGTGTATGTGCGTGCCTGTGAGTGATAGAAATATACGTAATATGTATATTGGTGTAGTCTGTCTGACGCTGTAACAACTGTTGTAGAGATAGGTGAGAGAGAGAAGAATTCTTTTCGCTTTCAGAGACAGCCACTATATCAAAATCTATCATCTCACGTGTGTGGAAATTCTATTACTTTCACCTAACTCCTCACTGGCGTCTAACACTATTCAAACCTATTCATGATGAGAGGGAGCAAACCTACGTCTTAATTCTCTTCGAATATCTACGACACATCATCCGAAGTGCGTTAAAAGCCAAAATAAGGTCTCACTTTCAGGCTCACTGGGATATCTGGTAATAGCCTTTACTAAAGATCCACTTTTGAAAAGTATTTTGGCCTTGTTTCGAGGTGGAGGGGTCTCGAGGCAAATAACTGTTTGTGTCTGGTAATGGATCCACTTGTCCTTCTGTGACAGCATTCAGTTTCCTGTAATCTATGCACAGTCTGTGTTCCCCAGACGGTTTTCTCAACAAAACGACACTAGAACTAAAAGATGATTCACTGTGCGAAATAATCCCCTCCTTCAACAAATACTCTATTTCTTCCTTCAATGCCTTCTCCTTCGCGAACGGAATAGAATAGGCTCTCATACAGATTGGGTTTGAGTCTACCAGTTTCATGTCATACTGTAGCAAATTTGTATGGCCTGGTTTATCTGTTAATACATCTGTATGTTCCTCCTGAACTTGTTGAACTCTCTCCCTCTGGTTTTTAGTCAGGTGCTTACTGACTTTTACCTGTGCTGCTGTTTCACAAGGATGTAATGGGTATTCATGTGAGGTGAGTGGTTCTTTTTGCATCTGGGTTGCAATAGCCAAGGTCAATAAGGGGGTGCTTTCCTGGAGTGGTCTGTCCAGATACTTCTTTAACAGGTTTACATGATAAATTTTTCCTTCCCCTTTTTGTCAATTTTATAGTTTGTTCTAGACACCTTCTCTAGAACCGTATATGGACCTTGCCAACCAATTTGTAATTTATTCTGGCTTCCGGGTAGTAGAAGCAGCACCTTCTCTCCGACTGCCAGTTCCCTGTCCTTTGCCTTCCTATTAAAATATGCTGCATGTTTCTTCCTGGCTTGTTTCAAATTATCATTTGCCAGTTTCCATCCAGCTTTCAAACGATTGGTCAGTTCGTTCACATATTGATACGATGAGGTAACAGTCTCTTCCGCCTTCTCATCTGTCCAGGTCCTTAATAAAGCTTCTAAAGGACCTTTTATTGGCCTCCCAAATAGCAGAGTTGCGGGAGCCATCCCGTTGAACTATGTGGTACCTCCCGGTACGCAAACAATGCGGCGGGCAGGAATTGATCCCACAGATCCGTTTTTTCGTGTGCCAGCTTTCTCAGGATAGAAATGAGAGTCCCGTTGAACCTCTCTACCTGGCCGTTCCCTTGTGGATGGTACGGACTACAATGAAAGTGCCTGGCTTGAAATAGCTTAAAAACTTCTTCCGTTAGTTTCCCCTTGAACTGAGAACCATTATCCGTCAAGATTTGATGCGGGAATCCTAATCGGGTAAATATTGTAAGTAGTGCCTCTGCTACATGTTTTGAATCAATTGATGGCAGGGCTACCGCCTCTCCCCACATAGAACAAGTGTCCACCAGAGTAAGGATGTAACTGTTCCTCCTCTTGGTCCGAGTGAGAGGTCCTACAATATCCACTGCAACCCTCTCAAAAGGTGTTCCCACTATGGGCATTTCCCCTAGAGTTGCAGGAGCAGTCCAGTGCTTGGGAGCTACCCTTTGACATTCTGGGCAGGATTTGACATATCTTTTTATATCCTCCGTTATCCCTGGCCAGAAGTAATGACAAGCTATACGCTGTCCTGTGGCGCTGATCCCCATGTGACCACTGAAGGGAATCGCATGCCCGAGTTCCATCACTTTATCTCTATATGAAGTGGGAAGAACCAGCTGGTTGTGACCATTTGTTCCAGTTCCGGCCTTCCTGTATAAGAGTTTGTTCTTCATGAAATATTCCCCCTTGCTCGGAGGTGTGTGGCATTTGGGCAATTTTTTAAAACAGGGCTTGAGTGTCCTATCCTCAGCCTGTGCCTTCCTCATCTCCTCTGGATGAGCATTTATAGGTTCACCTTCTTCCTCCTTCTTCTGTGACCTGGTCTGCACTGTCGCCATGATCACAGGTTTTTCGGGATTCCCCAAGAAGACGTATCTACACCCCAATATCAGAGGGTAGATTGGTTCATCTATCACTGCTGCTCTGATTTCTCCTTCCACATAGCGAGTTTTCACCGTTATCCTTGCGATGGGAAGTGTCATGAGTGGTATGTCCTTAGTCGCCCCTTGTATTTCCACTGTTTCTGTGGTATACTGACTTGGGTCCACTAGGCTAGACTTCACAACTGATCATAATCCAAACCTGTATCATAAAGGCACCTTATGGTGACCCCATTACAAATAACATCCTCACAAACTGGGGGGTTGTTGCGGGGCTTTATACGATTCACTTCTTTTATTGTTGTTGCGGCCCCGTCTTCTATTTCAGTGGTCGTTGTGGAAAGCCACCGTTCTCATTGATTCAATAAGCTTCTTAGTTCTGGTCATTTGATTCATTAATTCTTGATCGTGCTATTGTTGGAATAGTTACGCGAATGTGAGTTAATACTTTCTGTCTGTCACAAGGTTTGAACTCAGTATCATAATTGTTGAATTTGTAACTTCAATGAACGTGATAAGTCTCTTCTCGAGTCCACACAATTTTTAATATACATTTCAAACAGTAGACAGTCCATGGAGGTTGATTATGAAAACATTATATATTAGAATTGAATCATACATCATAAATGCTATCCATGCATTATAGTCCTGGTCCAATAATATGCAACACTATAGTCAGAACGTCGTAACTATATGTACGCGCGGTTGGGACATCCAACGGCCGACAATGAGATTAGACGTCTGGCGATATAAAACGAATGTGGACCATAATTTCATCCTTCCTTGACTTTAGTTAAAATTACTAACCTCGATACATTCCTCTCTTCATAAGAATATCGGACTGCCCCATGTCCGTACTGCAATAACATATGTGCGGCAATATCATGCCTACCACTGGAAGGATTATAGGACACGTCTTATCCGTTTGACGGTCATCTAAGAAAAGGGTGTGGTAACCTAGTCACGGTGCGTGACATACCAACGCATACACGTCATAATCAATCGTGTGTATCGCGTACACTAACTATCAATTATTTACATTATATTAAACGTAGTCACCTATTAATCTTATGCTGTTAACCTTGTCATGAAATATTCTAATCCACATATATAAATTATTAGGTAAATATGAAGCCTAACAAATAAAATTAATAAAGAGAAGAGCAATGGTAAAATGACAGTGCTGTCACAAGGAATGTACTCGAAATCCCCCTTGTTTTCTGCTTCGTCTGCAAATTGTAACGCTTTCACGTTGATATAAAAGCTTACTGTATTATTACCCGCTTTCTTCAATGAAACGTGTGCTGTATTTCTTGGAAAAGCATTGAGAGGCCCTGCGTAATGACCTAAATTAATCCTAACATTAATTATATTACGTTACCAAAACGAACGAACAGATGGACAAAAGGATAGCGAGAAGGGAGAGGCAGAAAGCCGAACACTAAACACGCTTCGCGCGATACGCAAATGCTGCCATCACGCGTGTAAGTCTACATGCACTAATTTTTTTTCAGACGGACAGTGATAAAATACACTACCCTTTCCCAGAGTTAGGTTTATAAAGCATAACAGACTCTTATTAGAAAAGATAACAATAGATGGGTTTACGTTTGAACACATAACAGTACCCAGACAGCACATCTTCGAAACAGGAGGTAGAAGAAATTGCATATTTTGAACGCAGCCACGTAGCTCCTTTAAATTAGTATTTTTGGGTTCCTTAGGGCTTGCTGACAAATAATATGTAAAACGTTACGCAAATAGTACAGGAATTAATAAATTATACCCAAAATAAAATATTGGGGGTGCCTGACAGCATAAAATCATTTCTGCTCATAAGATTTTTTTTTAACGTGTTTGAAAAAAATTTACGTTACAGAAATAGCCTACCATGTAAACTCCAAATTGATTGGAGCGCAACAAATGAAAGCCTAACCACGATTGGTCGGGCTATAAATACTATCTTGGTTGTTAGGGGAGACGGGAAAAGATAACATTTTTTCAAACACTTATCGAAACGTGGCTCATTGGCCAGTCTCGCTGATATACACACTTGGGAGCGTTAGTTCGAGACCACTTGTTTAAATGATCTTGATAAAGCATCAGTGCGTTGAAGCCAGCTAAAATTTTGCTCAATAAAAGCCTGGAAGATAAGCAGATGGAAATTTGTGCCAGTTTGTGCCAGAATTCATTGCTAATCAACGTATCTGTGTTATTCGTATGAATTGTGGGACAGTGGTCTTGATGGTACTGAGCAGCATCTGGTCAGAGATTTGCTGAATCCAGAGTCGGACAGCATACTCCTTGGTCTTTTTAGCTATCAGTGAGGTGTCTCCTGAGCCCAGAGGAGAATTCGAGCAGAGGAGTCCTTTCCTGCCGCCATCACTCAAGATAAGCAGAGTTGGCCAGCTGAGCTCAACATTATGTCCCCTCATCTTGAAATAACTTTATAAAAATACTATTCAGAGGGGGAATTTACTTGTCTTAAAATCAGGAACTGTGAACATCTCCAATACTAGTCCCTAAAGACAAACTATTGAAGTCATGATGACAAATACCAACAGAGCTTGAACAAAACAAAACCAGTATTACCTCATTTTACTACTACCCAACTGACACACATAGAACATTTGTACTAATATATGTCACTACAATATTCATATTAAATACATTCTGTACATAACTTGTAATTTAAATTGATTGTGATTCCTGGTTCCCTTGTAGTTGAATCAGGACACATATTCATTCATGCCAGTAATGAATACATATTGTTATTCGAAAGTTTATCAGTGACTCTTTTAAGATATCTTTGTAGAGTGTTATATGTATGTGAGTGTCACAGTGTTGTCAAGAGTAGTGGATTAAATTAAATTGTTTATCTGTCTGTTGTTGTGACTTACACTTCACCATACTCATACCCTAGACACATAACGTAGCATCACACTATTCCAGAATAATTCTGACTGAGATATATAGTTATGTGGTAGCAAGTAAGGTTATCTATAATACACTACTCTTAATAGATATAGATACCTTCACAGCTGATCTCAGTCAGTACACTAAGTTCCCTATAAGTATTTATAACTTCCCACTTCACCACATATATTGGGGTCTCGCTCTTGGGATTTTGAATCTTTAACTATTAAAAATATTGGGGGTAATTCACTTCAGGGAATATAAGAATTAAAAGGTATCCTTGGGTGGAATTAAATAAGGTTGAGCTCACGGTGCCTGTGTTGTCCATTAGAGATTGAATTGTTGGTTAGACATTATAAAAATTTACCTGATAGACAATGGCGGACCTGGCCAAATTTCGATCTGCTGCGGTTCAGACTGCAAAAGAGTTAGGATTAGATGGGCAAGTTATGGTTGCCTATGTTCCTACGGAATGTGACAAATTTATTGAACGCGAAGAAAGAAGATTAGAAAAAGAAGGTTAAGCCGAAAAAGAAGGTTAGCTGGCTGAAAGGCAGAAGATAAATTAAGACCCGAGGTTGCAGATTGAAGGAGGAAGAAATTTTGACAAAGAGGCTAAGAAATTGGCTGGAGGGAAAGCAGAAGAAAGAAGATTGACTGCAGAAAGGGAGAGGGAAGACAAAGAAATTAGCTGCAGTGAAAGGGAAGCAGAGCTGCAGGAAAGGGAAAAGATTAAAAGATTACAAAGGGAACATGAGTTACGACTAAGGGAGTTTGAGTTTCAAGGCCATGCTCCTGAAAATGGTGCCAGTCCTTTTGCCTCTGATGCTACGGTTACTCAAGGAGCCTCAATCTCAGCTATGAATTTTCATTTAGATCATTTTGTTGAGAAAGACGATGATATTGAGAGCTATATAAATAGGTATGAACTATTAGCTACCACGTATGGGTTGGAGAGAGAAAGGTGGAGCTTAAAGTTATCTCAGGGACTTCGTGGGGCAGCTTATGAAGTTTTTGCAAAAATGAGCAGAGGTGATAAGGAAAATTATGACATGCTAAAGCAGGCTCTTTTGTTAAGGTATGAAAAGAATGCAGAGTTTTACAGGAAAAAATTTAGGAATGCTAAACTACTGTCAGGTGAAACCTATCACCAGTTCTCTGCACGAATAGAGACATACTTGGAGAAATGGACTTCTCTGGGGAAAACCCAAGATCTTAAGGAAATGTCCTTATAGAGCAACTAAGAGAGTCCATGGCTCCAGACCTGAGAAAGTTTCTCATGGAACAAGGTGCAGAGAGGCTGGGTGAGTTGCTAAATGTTGCTGAAAGGTATCAAGCAGCTCAAGCAGAGGTAACAGGTAATAAAAAGAAACAGGTGGACAACTTTAGGGCACCACAGAACTTTAATAAATTTGATAGGCCACGGTATGACAATAAAAATAAATTCCCACAATTCGATGAAAGGAAATATGATGAAAGAAAATCTTTCAACCAAGGAAAAAGGTGGTGTAAAAATTGTAAGATGAACAATCATGACACTGACCATTGTAGAAGGAAACTTCCTCATTTTGCTGCTATGACATCGGGGAAAAAGGAAAAGAAGGGCAAACCTGAAGAATTACAGGAACCATACCACCCCCCAGTGTGTGAAGATGTCATTTGTAATGGTGTCACTATAAGATGTTTATATGATACCGGTTTAGATTACGATTCCGTTGTGAGTTCTCACCTGGTGCAGGCCGATCAATACACCACAGAAACAGTGGAGATTCAAACTGCCACCAAGGATGTAGCTACCATGACACTTCCCGTCGCCCGAATAAAAGTGAAAACGCGATATGTGGAAGGAATCATAAAAGCAGCAGTGATAAATGAGCCAATCTACCCTCTAATATTGGGGTGTAGATATGTCTTCTTGGGGAATCCCAAGAGACCTGTGATATTGGCAACAGTGCAGACCAGATCACAGACAACGAAGGAGGAGGATAATCCAATAAATACTCACCCAGATGAGATGAGGAAGGCACAGGCTGAGGACAAAACACTCAAGCCATGTTTCAAGAAGTTGCCCAAATCTCATACACCTCCAGGCAAGGGAGAGTTTTATATGAAGAAAAAATTGATATATAGGAAGGCTGGATCTGAATCCAATGGTCACGGACAGCTGGTCCTTCCCACTTCATATAGGACTAAAGTGTTGGAACTAGGGCATGCGATTCCCTTCAGTGGTCATATGGGAATCAGCGCAACAGGACAGCGAATAGCTTGTCACTATTTCTGGCCAGGAATAACTGAAGATATCAAACGATATGTAAAATCCTGTCCAGAGTGCCAACGAGTAGCACCTAAACATTGGACTGCACCAGCAACTCTGGGGGAAATGCCCATAGTGGGAACACCCTTTGAGAGAGTTGCCGTGGATCTTGTGGGACCTCTCACCCGAACCAAGAGAAGGAACAGCTACATTCTGACTCTGGTGGACACTTGTTCTATGTGGGGAGAGGCAGTAGCCCTGTCATCGATTGATTCTAAACATGTGGCAGAGGCATTGCTCACACTTTTCACAAGGTTAGGCTTTCCCAATCAAATCTTGACTGATAATGGCTCTCAGTTCAAGGGGAAACTAACTGAAGAAGTTTTCAGGATCTTTCAGGCCAAACACTTCCATTGTAGTGTGTATCATCCCCAAGGGAACGGCCAAGTGGAAAGATTTAACGGCACATTAATGTCGATCCTGAGAAAGTTGGCACACGAAAAACCAGATACATGGGACCAGTACCTGCACGCCGCCCTCTTTGCTTATCGGGAGGTACCCCATAGTTCAACCGGTATGGCCCCGGCAACATTATTGTTTGGAAGGCCAATAAAAGGTCCACTTGCAGCTTTGTTAAGAACGTGGACTGATGAAAAGGCAGAGGAAAACATTACATCTTCATACCAATATGTGCATGAGCTGACCACTCGGTTGAAAACTGGCTGGAAACTTGCCAATGAAAATTTGAAACAAGCCAGGAAGAAACATGCTGCCTATTATAACAGGAAGGCGAAAGACAGAAATTTGGCTGTGGGAGAGAAGGTACTGCTTCTTTTGCCGGGAGTCAGAATAAGTTACAAATTGGATGGCAGGGTCCATATACAGTTCTAGAGAAGGTGTCTAGAACAAATTATAAGATAGATAAGAAGGGGAAAGAAAAAATCTATCATGTGAATCTCCTGAAGAAATATTTGGAAAGAGAACATCAGGAGAGACACACTTGTTGACCTTGTCCATCGCCATGGAGATGAAAAAGGAACCACTTTCATCATTTGAATATCCATTACACCCCTGTGAGACAGCAGCACAGGTGAAAATCAGTACACATTTAACGAAAACTCAGAAAGAGAGAGTGCAACAGGTTCTAAATAATCATGCAGAGGTGTTAACAGACCGACCAGGGCATACAAACCTATTGGAATATGATATGAAACTCATAGACTCCACACCTGTCTGTATGAAACCATATTCGATTCCGTTTGCTAAGGAAAAAGCTTTGAAGGAAGAGATAGACTATCTATTGAAGGAAGGAATTATTTCGCACAGTGAATCTTCGTATAGTTCCGGGGTGGTACTCTTAAGGAAGCCCTCTGGAGAACATAGACTCTGTATAGATTACAGGAGACTGAATGCTATTACAGAAGGACAGGTGGATCCATTGCCGGATACAAATCAGCTGTTTGCCAGACTAAATAAAGCTAAATATTTCTCAAAAGTGGATCTGAGTAAAGGATACTATCAGATTCCAGTAAAGCCTGAGGTTAGACCATACCTAGCTTTTAGTACCTCAGAAGGACACTATGAGTTTAATAGATTGCCATTTGGATTGAAGAATGCGCCTAGTGTCTTCTCTAGAATGATGAGAAAATTATTGGATCCTCTGGATAATCCCTGTATAACAAATTTTATGGATGATATCCTTATAGCAACAGAAACATTTGAGGAACACATTGACTCTCTGAACATGCTGTTTGATCGACTTAGGGAGGCAAATTTAACAGCCCGACCAACCAAATGTTGCGTTGGATGTAAAGAATTGGAATTTTTGGGACACACAGTTTATCAGGGAAACATGACCCCTGACCCAAAGAACTTAGAGAAACTACAGAAAGCCCCGAGACCACAAACCAAGAAGGACGTGAGATCCTTTGTCTCATTATGTGGTTTCTACCAGAAGTATATCAAAAACTTTAATTCCATATGTGCACCTTTAACGGAATTGACACGTAAAGGACTTCCAGATCGCATTACATGGACACCACAATGTGAAATGACTTACCAAGAATTGAAGGAAAAGCTCACAAGTAAACCCATTTTGAAATTACCTGACTTAAGTCAAGAATTCATAGTAAGGACGGATGCAAGTAATATTGGGTTAGGTGCAACTTTACTACAGAAATCAGATGCATTGGATGGGGAATTAAGCCCAGTGGCATATGCTAGCAGAAAGTTGAATAAAGCTGAAATCAACTACTCAACTAGCGAAAAAGAATGTCTTGCAGTAATATGGGCAATAAAGAAATTCAATATTTATCTATATGGGAAGGCATTTAAGTTGCAAACTGACCACAAACCTTTATCGTTCTTAGCACAGGCTAAGCATGAGAACTCTAGGTTACTCCGATGGTCTTTGCTTCTGGCTCCATATAATTTTAGCATTGAGTATATATCTGGAAAAACCAATCTGGGAGCGGATTTTTTAAGCCGCCATCCGTGTGATGAGAATCACCGTAAACCCCAGAAATAATAATAAATTTCTCTATGTGTATATAGAATAAAGGACTGACATATAATGTCTGTTTTAAGAGGGGAAGGGTCATGAAATATTCTAATCCACATATATAAATTATGAGGTAAATATGAAGCCTAACATACGATTGGTTAAATAAATACTATCTTGGTTGTTAGGGGAGACGGGAAAAGATAACATTTTTTCAAACACTTGTCGAAACGTGGCTCATTGGCCAGTCTCGCTGATATACACACTTGGGAGCGTTAGTTCGAGACCACTTGTTTAAATGATTTTGATAAAGCATCAGTGCGTTGAAGCCAGCATAAATTTTGCTCAATAAAAGCCTGGAAGATAAGCAGATGGAAATTTGTGCCAGTTTGTGCCAGAATCATTGCTAATCAACGTATCTGTGTTATTCGTATGAATTGTGGGACAGTGGTCTTGATGGTACTGAGCAGCATCTGGTCAGAGATTTGCTGAATCCAGAGTCGGACAGCATACTCCTTGGTCTTTTTTAGCTATCAGTGAGGTGTCTCCTGAGCCCAGAGGAGAATTCGAGCAGAGGAGTCCTTTCCTGCCGCCATCACTCAAGATAAGCAGAGTTGCCCAGCTGTGCTCAACATTATGTCCCCTCATCTTGAAATAACTTTATAAAAATACTATTCAGAGGGGAATTTACTTGTCTTAAATTCAGGAACTGTGAACATCTCCAATACTAGTCCCTAAAGACAAACTATTGAAGTCATGATGACAAATACCAACAGAGCTTGAACAAAACAAAACCAGTATTACCTCATTTTACTACTACACAACTGACACACATAGAACATTTGTAATAATATATGTCACTACAATATTCATATTAAATACATTCTGTACATAACTTGTAATTTAAATTGATTGTGATTCCTGGTTCCCTTGTAGTTGAATCAGGACACATATTCATTCATGCCAGTAATGAATACATATTGTTATTTGAAAGTTTATCAGTGACTCTTTTAAGATATCTTTGTAGAGTGTTATATGTATGTGAGTGTCACAGTGTTGTCAAGAGTAGTGGATTAAATTAAATTGTTTATCTGTCTGTTGTTGTGACTTACACTTCACCATACTCATACCCTAGACACATAACGTAGCATCACACTATTCCAGAATAATTCTGACTGAGATATATAGGTATGTGGTAGCAAGTAAGGTAGCGAGTCTGGACATTTATAGCCCGTTTTCGAGAGTGGTTGTTTAAAAGATGTTACCCTGATGGCCACGTCTCTTTCCCCCAAAAACCAAATATAGTATTTATTAGTCCCGTACAATCGCATGAATGGTTTGGCATGATTCCTGTTTGTTCGCCTCCAATACATATTTGGAGTTTTTACATGGTATGGCTATATCTGTATGGACGTAAGGTTTTTTCATAATACTTGTTTATAAAATAAAGTTATGGAGCAGAAATGATTTTATGTGCTGTCAGGCACCCCAAATATTTTATTCTGGGTAAAATTTATTAGTCCTGGACTATTTGCGTAACGTTTTACATATTCTTTGTCAGCAAGCCCTAAGGAACCCAAATATCCAAATTTAAAAGAGCTACGTGGCTGCGTTCAAAATATGTATTTTCTACCTCCTGTTTCGTAGATGTGCTGTCTGGGTACTGTTATGTTTTCAACCGTAAACCCATCTATTGTTATCTTTCCTAATAAGCGTTTTTTATGATTTTAAAACCTAACTCTGGGAAGGGTAGTGTATTTTATCACTGTCCGTCCGAAAAAAAGTAGTTAGTGCATGTAAGATCTTACACGCGTGATGGCAGTTAATTTGTGTATCGCGCGAGCGGTTTTCGTTGTTTAGTGTTCGGGCTTTCTGCCTCTCCCATCTCCTCACCCTTCTCGCTATCCTTTAGTCCATACTGTTTTGATCGTTTCGTAACATTTGAAGTAACAAAGTATGAATTAATGTTAGGAATTAATTTAGGTCATTACGCAGTATCGTCTCAATGCTTTTCCAAGAAATACTGCACTCACGTTTTCATTGAAGAAATGTTTCGCGGGTTAATAATATGTAAGCTTACTATCAGACTGAAAGGCTTAATACAAATTTGCAGACGGAAGCTAGACGAAACAAGGGGGATTTCGAGTACTTCTGAAGCCACGTGACAGCACTGTTATTTTTACCATTGCTTCTTTTCTCTTAGCAACCATGATAATTTTATTTGTTAGGCTTCATATTTACCTAATAATTTATATATGTGGATTAGAATATTTCATGACACCTCCCCTCTTAAAACAGACATTATATGTCAGTCCTTTATTCTATATACACATAGAGAAATTTATTATTATTTCTGGGGTTTACGGTGATTCTCATCACACGGATGGCGGCTTAAAAAATCCGCTCCCAGATTGTTTTTCCAGATATATACTCAATGCTAAAATTATATGGAGCCAGAAGCAAAGACCATCGGAGTAACCTAGAGTTCTCATGCTTAGCCTGTGCTAAAAACGATAAAGGTTTGTGGTCTGTTTGCAACTTAAATGCCTTCCCATATAGATAAATATTGAATTTCTTTATTGCCCATATTACTGCAAGACATTCTTTTTCGCTAGTTGAGTAGTTGATTTCAGCTTTATTCAACTTTCTGCTAGCATATGCCACTGGGCTTAATTCCCCATCCAATGCATCTGATTTCTGTAGTAAAGTTGCACCTAACCCAATATTACTTGCATCCGTCCTTACTATGAATTCTTGACTTAAGTCAGGTAATTTCAAAATGGGTTTACTTGTGAGCTTTTCCTTCAATTCTTGGTAAGTCATTTCACATTGTGGTGTCCATGTAATGCGATCTGGAAGTCCTTTACGTGTCAATTCCGTTAAAGGTGCACATATGGAATTAAAGTTTTTGATATACTTCTGGTAGAAACCACATAATGAGACAAAGGATCTCACGTCCTTCTTGGTTTGTGGTCTCGGGGCTTTCTGTAGTTTCTCTAATTCTTTGGGTCAGGGGTCATGTTTCCCTGATAAACTGTGTGTCCCAAAAATTCCAATTCTTTACATCCAACGCAACATTTGGTTGGTCGGGCTGTTAAATTTGCCTCCCTAAGTCGATCAAACAGCATGTTCAGAGAGTCAATGTGTTCCTCAAATGTTTCTGTTGCTATAAGGATATCATCCATAAAATTTGTTATACAGGGATTATTCAGAGGATCCAATAATTTTTCTCATCATTCTAGAGAAGACACTAGGCGCATTCTTTCAATCCAAATGGCAATCTATTAAACTCATAGTGTCCTTCTGAGGTACTAAAAGCTAGGTATGGTCTAACCTCAGGCTTTACTGGAATCTGATAGTATCCTTTACTCAGATCCACTTTTGAGAAATATTTAGCTTTATTTAGTCTGGCAAACAGCTGATTTGTATCCGGCAATGGATCCACCTGTCCTTCTGTAATAGCATTCATTCTCCTGTAATCTATACAGAGTCTATGTTCTCCAGAGGGCTTCCTTAAGAGTACAACACCGGAACTATACGAAGATTCACTGTGCGAAATAATTCCTTCCTTCAATAGATAGTCTATCTCTTCCTTCAAAGCTTTTTCCTTAGCAAACGGAATCGAATATGGTTTCATACAGACAGGTGTGGAGTCTATTAGTTTCATATCATATCCCAATAGGTTTGTATGCCCTGGTCGGTCTGTTAACACCTCTGCATGATTATTTAGAACCTGTTGCACTCTCTCTTTCTGAGTTTTCGTTAAATGTGTACTGATTTTCACCTGTGCTGCTGTCTCACAGGGTTGTAATGGATATTCAAATGATGAAAGTGGTTCCTTTTTCATCTCCATGGCGATGGACAAGGTCAACAAGTGTGTCTCTTCCTGATGTTCTCTTTCCAAATATTTCTTCAGGAGATTCACATGATAGATTTTTTCTTTCCCCTTCTTATCTATCTTATAATTTGTTCTAGACACCTTCTCTAAAACTGTATATGGACCCTGCCATCCAATTTGTAACTTATTCTGACTCCCGGGCAAAAGAAGCAGTACCTTCTCTCCCACAGCCAAATTTCTGTCTTTCGCCTTCCTGTTATAATAGGCAGCATGTTTCTTCCTGGCTTGTTTCAAATTTTCATTGGCAAGTTTCCAGCCAGTTTTCAACCGAGTGGTCAGCTCATTCACATATTGGTATGAAGATGTAATGTTTTCCTCTGCCTTTTCATCAGTCCACGTTCTTAACATAGCTTCGAGTGGACCTTTTATTGGCCTTCCAAACAATAATGTTGCCGGGGCCATACCGGTTGAACTATGGGGTACCTCCCGATAAGCAAAGAGGGCGGCGTGCAGGTACTGGTCCCATGTATCTGGTTTTTCGTGTGCCAACTTTCTCAGGATCGACATTAATGTGCCGTTAAATCTTTCCACTTGGCCGTTCCCTTGGGGATGATACACACTACAATGGAAGTGTTTGGCCTGGAAGATCCTGAAAACTTCTTCAGTTAGTTTCCCCTTGAACTGAGAGCCATTATCAGTCAAGATTTGATTGGGAAAGCCTAACCTTGTGAAAATTGTGAGCAATGCCTCTGCCACATGTTTTGAATCAATCGATGACAGGGCTACTGCCTCTCCCCACATAGAACAAGTGTCCACCAGAGTCAGAATGTAGCTGTTCCTTCTCTTGGTTCGGGTGAGAGGTCCCACAAGATCCACGGCAACTCTCTCAAAGGGTGTTCCCACTATGGGCATTTCCCCCAGAGTTGCTGGTGCAGTCCAATGTTTAGGTGCTACTCGTTGGCACTCTGGACAGGATTTTACATATCGTTTGATATCTTCAGTTATTCCTGGCCAGAAATAGTGACAAGCTATTCGCTGTCCTGTTGCGCTGATTCCCATATGACCACTGAAGGGAATCGCATGCCCTAGTTCCAACACTTTAGTCCTATATGAAGTGGGAAGGACCAGCTGTCCGTGACCATTGGATTCAGATCCAGCCTTCCTATATATCAATTTGTTCTTCATATAAAACTCTCCCTTGCCTGGAGGTGTATGAGATTTGGGCAACTTCTTGAAACATGGCTTGAGTGTTTTGTCCTCAGCCTGTGCCTTCCTCATCTCATCTGGGTGAGTATTTATGGGATTATCCTCCTCCTTCTTTGTCTGTGATCTGGTCTGCACTGTTGCCAATATCACAGGTCTCTTGGGATTCCCCAAGAAGACATATCTACACCCCAATATTAGAGGGTAGATTGGCTCATTTATCACTGCTGCTTTTATGATTCCTTCCACATATCGCGTTTTCACTTTTATTCGGGCGACGGGAAGTGTCATGGTAGCTACATCCTTGGTTGCAGTTTGAATCTCCACTGTTTCTGTGGTGTATTGATCGGCCTTCACCAGGTGAGAACTCACAACGGAATCGTAATCTAAACCGGTATCATATAAACATCTTATAGTGACACCATTACAAATGACATCTTCACACACTGGGGGGTGGTATGGTTCCTGTAATTCTTCAGGTTTGCCCTTCTTTTCCTTTTTCCCCGATGTCATAGCAGCAAAATGAGGAGGTTTCCTTCTACAATGGTCAGTGTCATGATTGTTCATCTTACAATTTTTTACACCACCTTTTTCCTTGGTTGAAAGATTTTCTTTCATCATATTTCCTTTCATCGAATTGTGGGAATTTATTTTTATTGTCATACCGTGGCCTATCAAATTGGTGCTTACCTTTATTTTGATCCTTAGGATCAAATTTATTAAAGTTCTGTGGTGCCCTAAAGTTGTCCACCTGTTTCTTTTTATTACCTGTTACCTCTGCTTGAGCTGCTTGATACCTTTCAGCAACATTTAGCAACTCATTCAGCTTCTCTGCACCTTGTTCCATGAGAAACTTTCTCAGGTCTGGAGCCATGGACTCTCTTAATTGCTCTATAAGGACCATTTCCTTAAGATCTTGGGTTTTCCCCAGAGAAGTCCATTTCTCCAAGTATGTCTCTATTCGTGCAGAGAACTGGTGATAGGTTTCACCTGACAGTAGTTTAGCATTCCTAAATTTTTTCCTATAAAATTCTGCATTCTTTTCATACCTTAACAAAAGAGCCTGCTTTAGCATGTCATAATTTTCCTGATCACCTCTGCTCATTTTTGCAAAAACTTCATAAGCTGCCCCACGAAGTCCCTGAGATAACTTTAAGCTCCACCTTTCTCTCTCTAACCCATACGTGGTAGCTAATAGCTCATACCTATTTATATAGCTCTCAATATCATCGTCTTTCTCAACAAAATGATCTAAATGAAAATTCATAGCTGAGATTGAGGCTACTTGAGTAACCGTAGCATCAGAGGCAAAGGGACTGGCACCATTTTCAGGAGCATGGCCTTGAAACTCAAACTCCCTTAGTCGTAACTCATGTTCCCTTTGTAATCTTTTATCTTCTGCTTCCCTTTCTGCAGCTAATTTCTTGTCTTCCCTCTCGGCAGTCAATCTTCTTTCTTCTGCTTCCAATTTCTTAGCCTCTTTGTCAGCCTCAATCTGCAACCTCTTAATTTCCCTTTCAGCCTCTAACCTTCTTTCGGCTTCTTTTTCTAATCTTCTTTCTTCGCGTTCAATAAATTTGTCACATTCCGTCGTAACATAGGCAACCATAACTTGCCCATCTAATCCTAACTCTTTTGCAGTCTGAACCGCAGCAGATCGAAATTTGGCCAGGTCCGCCATTGTCTATCAGGTAAATTTATACAATGTCTAACCAACAATTCAATCTCTAATGGACAACACAGGCACCGTGAGCTCAACCTTATTTAATTCCACCCAAGGATACCTTTTAATTCTTATATTCCCTGAAGTGAATTACCCCCCCAATATTTTTAATAGTTAAAGATTCAAAATCCCAAGAGCGAGACCCCAATATATGTGGTGAAGTGGGATGTTATAAATATTTATAGGGAACTTAGTGTACTGACTGAGATCAGCTGTGAAGGTATCTATATCTATTAAGAGTAGTGTATTATAGATAACCTTACTTGCTACCACATATCTATATATCTCAGTCAGAATTATTCTGGAATAGTGTGATGCTACGTTATGTGTCTAGGGTATGTGTATGGTGAAGTGTAAGTCACAACAACAGACAGATAAACAATTTAATTTAATCCACTACTCTTGACAACACTGTGACACTCACATACATATAACACTCTACAAAGATATCTTAAAAGAGTCACTGATAAACTTTCGAATAACAATATGTATTCATTACTGGCATGAATGAATATGTGTCCTGATTCAACTACAAGGGAACCAGGAATCACAATCAATTTAAATTACAAGTTATGTACAGAATGTATTTAATATGAATATTGTAGTGACATATATTAGTACAAATGTTCTATGTGTGTCAGTTGGGTAGTAGTAAAATGAGGTAATACTGGTTTTGTTTTGTTCAAGCTCTGTTGGTATTTGTCATCATGACTTCAATAGTTTGTCTTTAGGGACTAGTATTGGAGATGTTCACAGTTCCTGATTTTAAGACAAGTAAATTCCCCTCTGAATAGTATTTTTATAAAGTTATTTCAAGATGAGGGGACATAATGTTGAGCTCAGCTGGCCAACTCTGCTTATCTTGAGTGATGGCGGCAGGAAAGGACTCCTCTGCTCGAATTCTCCTCTGGGCTCAGGAGACACCTCACTGATAGCTAAAAAGACCAAGGAGTATGCTGTCCGACTCTGGATTCAGCAAATCTCTGACCAGATGCTGCTCAGTACCATCAAGACCACTGTCCCACAATTCATACGAATAACACAGATACGTTGATTAGCAATGAATTCTGGCACAAACTGGCACAAATTTCCATCTGCTTATCTTCCGGGCTTTTATTGAGCAAAATTTTAGCTGGCTTCAACGCACTGATGCTTTATCAAAATCATTTAAACAAGTGGTCTCGAACTAACGCTCCCAAGTGTGTATATCAGCGAGACTGGCCAATGAGCCACGTTTCGATAAGTGTTTGAAAAAAATGTTATCTTTTCCCGTCTCCCCTAACAACCAAGATAGTATTTATAGCCCGACCAATCGTGGTTAGGCTTTCATTTGTTGCGCTCCAATCAATTTGGAGTTTACATGGTAGGCTATTTCTGTAACGTAAATTTTTTTCAAACACGTTAAAAAAAAATCTTATGAGCAGAAATGATTTTATGCTGTCAGGCACCCCCAATATTTTATTTTGGGTATAATTTATTAATTCCTGGACTATTTGCGTAACGTTTTACATATTATTTGTCAGCAAGCCCTAAGGAACCCAAAAATACTAATTTAAAGGAGCTACGTGGCTGCGTTCAAAATATGCAATTTCTTCTACCTCCTGTTTCGAAGATGTGCTGTCTGGGTACTGTTATGTGTTCAAACGTAAACCCATCTATTGTTATCTTTTCTAATAAGAGTCTGTTATGATTTATAAACCGAACTCTGGGAAAGGGTAGTGTATTTTATCACTGTCCGTCTGAAAAAAAATTAGTGCATGTAGACTTACACGCGTGATGGCAGCATTTGCGTATCGCGCGAAGCGTGTTTAGTGTTCGGCTTTCTGCCTCTCCCTTCTCGCTATCCTTTTGTCCATCTGTTCGTTCGTTTTGGTAACGTAATATAATTAATGTTAGGATTAATTTAGGTCATTACGCAGGGCCTCTCAATGCTTTTCCAAGAAATACAGCACACGTTTCATTGAAGAAAGCGGGTAATAATACAGTAAGCTTTTATATCAACGTGAAAGCGTTACAATTTGCAGACGAAGCAGAAAACAAGGGGGATTTCGAGTACATTCCTTGTGACAGCACTGTCATTTTACCATTGCTCTTCTCTTTATTAATTTTATTTGTTAGGCTTCATATTTACCTAATAATTTATATATGTGGATTAGAATATTTCATGACAAGGTTAACAGCATAAGATTAATAGGTGACTACGTTTAATATAATGTAAATAATTGTTAGTTAGTGTACGCGATACACACGATTGATTATGACGTGTATGCGTTGGTATGTCACGCACCGTGACTAGGTTACCACACCCTTTTCTTAGATGACCGTCAAACGGATAAGACGTGTCCTATAATCCTTCCAGTGGTAGGCATGATATTGCCGCACATATGTTATTGCAGTACGGACATGGGTCAGTCCGATATTCTTATGAAGAGAGGAATGTATCGAGGTTAGTAATTTTAACTAAAGTCAAGGAAGGATGAAATTATGGTCCACATTCGTTTTATATCGCCAGACGTCTAATCTCATTGTCGGCCGTTGGATGTCCCAACCGCGCGTACATATAGTTACGACGTTCTGACTATAGTGTTGCATATTATTGGACCAGGACTATAATGCATGGATAGCATTTATGATGTATGATTCAATTCTAATATATAATGTTTTCATAATCAACCTCCATGGACTGTCTACTGTTTGAAATGTATATTAAAAATTGTGTGGACTCGAGAAGAGACTTATCACGTTCATTGAAGTTACAAATTCAACAATTATGATACTGAGTTCAAACCTTGTGACAGACAGAAAGTATTAACTCACATTCGCGTAACTATTCCAACAATAGCACGATCAAGAATTAATGAATCAAATGACCAGAACTAAGAAGCTTATTGAATCAATGAGAACGGTGGCTTTCCACAACGACCACTGAAATAGAAGACGGGGCCGCAACAACAATAAAAGAAGTGAATCGTATAAAGCCCCGCAACAACCCCCCAGTTTGTGAGGATGTTATTTGTAATGGGGTCACCATAAGGTGCCTTTATGATACAGGTTTGGATTATGATTCAGTTGTGAAGTCTAGCCTAGTGGACCCAAGTCAGTATACCACAGAAACAGTGGAAATACAAGGGGCGACTAAGGACATACCACTCATGACACTCCCATCGCAAGGATAACGGTGAAAACTCGCTATGTGGAAGGAGAAATCAGAGCAGCAGTGATAGATGAACCAATCTACCCTCTGATATTGGGGTGTAGATACGTCTTCTTGGGGAATCCCGAGAAACCTGTGATCATGGCGACAGTGCAGACCAGGTCACAGAAGAAGGAGGAAGAAGGTGAACCTATAAATGCTCATCCAGAGGAGATGAGGAAGGCGCAGGCTGAGGATAGGACACTCAAGCCATGTTTTAAAAAATTGCCCAAATGCCACACACCTCCGAGCAAGGGGGAATATTTCATGAAGAACAAACTCTTATACAGGAAGGCCGGAACTGGAACAAATGGTCACAACCAGCTGGTTCTTCCCACTTCATATAGAGATAAAGTGATGGAACTCGGGCATGCGATTCCCTTCAGTGGTCACATGGGGATCAGCGCCACAGGACAGCGTATAACTTGTCATTACTTCTGGCCAGGGATAACGGAGGATATAAAAAGATATGTCAAATCCTGCCCAGAATGTCAAAGGGTAGCTCCAAAGCACTGGACTGCTCCTGCAACTCTAGGGGAAATGCCCATAGTGGGAACACCTTTTGAGAGGGTTGCAGTGGATATTGTAGGACCTCTCACTCGGACCAAGAGGAGGAACAGTTACATCCTTACTCTGGTGGACACTTGTTCTATGTGGGGAGAGGCGGTAGCCCTGCCATCAATTGATTCAAAACATGTAGCAGAGGCACTACTTACAATATTTACCTGATTAGGATTCCCGCATCAAATCTTGACGTATAATGGTTCTCAGTTCAAGGGGAAACTAACGGAAGAAGTTTTTAAGCTATTTCAAGCCAGGCACTTTCATTGTAGTCCGTACCATCCACAAGGGAACGGCCAGGTAGAGAGGTTCAATGGGACTCTCATTTCTATCTTGAGAAAGCTGGCACACGAAAAAACGGATCTGTGGGATCAATTCCTGCCCGCCGCATTGTTTGCGTACCGGGAGGTACCACATAGTTCAACCGGGATGGCTCCCGCAACTCTGCTATTTGGGAGGCCAATAAAAGGTCCATTAGAAGCGTTATTAAGGACCTGGACAGATGAGAAGGCGGAAGAGACTGTTACCTCATCGTATCAATATGTGAACGAACTGACCAATCGTTTGAAAGCTGGATGGAAACTGGCAAATGATAATTTGAAACAAGCCAGGAAGAAACATGCAGCATATTTTAATAGGAAGGCAAAGGACAGGGAACTGGCAGTCGGAGAGAAGGTGCTGCTTCTACTACCCGGAAGCCAGAATAAATTACAAATTGGTTGGCAAGGTCCATATACGGTTCTAGAGAAGGTGTCTAGAACAAACTATAAAATTGACAAAAAGGGGAAGGAAAAAGTTTATCATGTAAACCTGTTAAAGAAGTATCTGGACAGACCACTCCAGGAAAGCACCCCCTTATTGACCTTGGCTATTGCAACCCAGATGCAAAAAGAACCACTCACCTCACATGAATACCCATTACATCCTTGTGAAACAGCAGCACAGGTAAAAGTCAGTAAGCACCTGACTAAAAACCAGAGGGAGAGAGTTCAACAAGTTCTGGAGGAACATACAGATGTATTAACAGATAAACCAGGCCATACAAATTTGCTACAGTATGACATGAAACTGGTAGACTCAAACCCAATCTGTATGAGAGCCTATTCCATTCCGTTCGCGAAGGAGAAGGCATTGAAGGAAGAAATAGAGTATTTGTTGAAGGAGGGGATTATTTCGCACAGTGAATCATCTTTTAGTTCTAGTGTCGTTTTGTTGAGAAAACCGTCTGGGGAACACAGACTGTGCATAGATTACAGGAAACTGAATGCTGTCACAGAAGGACAAGTGGATCCATTACCAGACAAAAAACAGTTATTTGCCAGACTGAACAAGGCAAAATACTTTTCAAAAGTGGATCTTAGTAAAGGCTATTACCAGATCCCAGTGAAGCCTGAAGTGAGACCTTATTTGGCTTTTAGCACTTCGGATGGTGTCGTAGATTTCCGATAGGAGAATTAAGACTAGGTTTGCTCCCTTCTGAATAGGTTTGAATAGGTGATAGACTCAGTGAGAGTTAGTGAAAGGTAATAGAATTTCCACACACGTGAGATGATAGATTTGATATAGTGGCTGTCTCTGAAAGCGAAAAGAATTCTTCTCTCTCTCACCTATCTTCTACAACAGTTGTTACAGCGTCAGACAGACTACACCAATATACATATTACGTATATTTCTATCACTCACAGGCACGCACATACACGTGACGACAGGTAAACACACAGACGTGGGAAAACTATAACAATGATATATATATTATCTAGAACGAGCTGACCAAACACGATTATTAAGTTCAAGAGCGATTTTATTATCAGGAAAAAATCGGCTCACAACATCAAAGAAAGTACATCAAGGAAAATACATATACACATAGTCATAAAAAATCAAGGAAATGTTGCAAGGATGATAGCCCCGTTATAGTGTTAACTCTAGGTTTAGCCCGGCCCCGTTAAGAGAACAGATGATGGCGCCAGAGTCACAGATACATAGGGTTTGAGTCTAAGAGTTGTCTTTGTTTTATCTCGTAATTATATGCACAGAGTTTGAAAAAAAAATCTGATTTAACCTAAGACAAAACACAAGAACTCTAGCCTTAGCAACAAATTATGCAGATTGAAAAAAAATTAGGACAGCAACAGGGTGTCAAAGATAAAATAGTGAAAAATATCACTCAAACCAGCGTACACTCATTCATTCCGCCATGGCTTCTCACACTGGTACTCACGACTTTGCTTGCTGCCTCTTGGAACCCATTGATTTTAGATTTTCACACAGACTCAAAAAATGCAGTCTTCTGCCAAGAAGTCCCCAGTTCCAAAAGACGTATTTAACTTGGAGTCTCCGGGAACGACTACTTGGGTATGCAAATTTGTTCAAATGTCTGATTAAGTCACCTAACAATTATTCCAGGCGCGGGAGTTAGCAGAGCACAGTGTCAATAGCGTAGGTTTCAAAAAAATGATGAATGTCAGGTCGGTGCCTTCCCTCAGTATAGGATTCACTTTAGTCACACCACAGATTTGTCCACAAGATATAATCTAGTCGGGAAATGATTGTTAATATTCACGCCACCAGGCAGCAAATTATATAGAGTTTCTAGAAGAAATTAAGTGCTGGCTCCAAGGTCCAGTATTTATCATTACAGTCTTTGAAAACCCGTTATAGGGATATTAGTATTTCTGTCTAACTTGCACCGTCAGATCAGTGTTACTTGAGAAAACCCACGTGGTTCAAAATAAGGACTGTCTATTTCTTCACAAGTATGGAAACTACTACTAGGTGCTGGTAAAGTTAGGGTCACCCCAAACTTTCACTGTGTGGAGGAAAAATAACACATATAATATAATAAACAGAATCTGTACTGGTTAAAACTTACATTTAAACTTGCAAGCAGAGAGCTTTGCTTATCATTTAAACTTCCCGTGACGTAAGTTATATTTAAAAATCAGCAATCCTCATAAATTAAGAACACGTGCGTATTCCGTCACCATTCATGAGGCTGGATTCTAGAGTTTATACGTTAGTTTAGAAAAATACACTCGACTGAGTATTAGCAGTTAAATTAAATTTATAAATAGCTACAATTGCCGTTATAAGCTAGAAATTTTAATTTTTAGTCTGCTTTCCACTGAATGCTTCCCTAGAAAATATAATAGCCTACCACTTTATTTCTCTTCTGCGCTAAAGAAATAGATTAAAATGAATTAAGCGATTTAACACTTTAACACTCACAAAATCTATATATCTATCATATTAATTACCTCAACCACAGAATACAGGTAGTCGCACAACTTAAGAATAAAAATGCTGAAAATATTTCTGGAAGTCTAGAAGTTCGACAAATTGCCGAAACAAACTGAGATCTTCGCTAACAGCTATTCTGTTTTCCGAGCGACCTATCTACTGTGGAGTCTATGAGCGAGAATGAAATTAAAGTTTCAACCTTGGCCAATATCTTAAAATCAGACAAAGGGCCCAAACTTACTTCGCCAAGCGAAATTATCTCCCCTACTCCCAACATTTACGTCCGCTTAACGCGTGTCGTAACTGTCACCTACTGACCACGATGTACGCGTGTCAGTTTCAAATCCCAGACAGCCTGACTCCATTTCAGGGCAGTTTTCACACTACAGCTGACCATGGCCCAAGTGAGCGCCGTGTCAGTTTGGGATTTTCCAGCCAAATGTCTGGATACTGACCGGTGCAGATGTAAAGTATCACACCTCACCGGGACTTATGCCGAGAAGAAGCTCGCGCGCTCGGTGAGAATGTAGACGATTTGCTACGTCCTATGTTCAGCGAACCGACTTATCACGCCTTCTGACGCCCTGCAGCCCTGACATCTACGTAATATCGTCCTAGCGCGATTCTCAGTTTAAGAGAAAGGAAAACAGGTAAAGTTTTGCGAATTATATGAAAATAATATTCGCAAAACGAATGGATGAAAAATATACAGGAAAAATGAAATACAGAGATAATAACAGAGAGAATTTGGGTGAACGAATAGGAAGAAAATGTAGGAAATTAAATGAATATAAACCCTACGTGACAGATGGACATTATGAATTCAATATGCTACCATTCGGACTGAAAAATGCTCGGAGTGTGTTTTCAAGGATGATGCGAAAATTGTTGGACCCCCTGAATAACCCATGTATCACGAATTTCATGGATGATATTCTCGTCGCCACAGAGACATTTGAAGAACACATTGAAGCTCTGGAGATGTTGTTTGATAGACTTCGGGAGGCGAACTTAACTGCTAGGCCAACAAAATGTTGTATTGGATGTAAAGAGTTGGAATTCTTGGGGCACACTGTATATCAGGGTAATATGACCCCTGATCCTAAGAACTTGGAAAAACTGCAGAGAGCACCTAGGCCGCAAACAAAAAAGGACGTGCGATCATTTGTGTCGTTATGCGGATTTTATCAGAAATACATCAAGAATTTTAACGCTATTTGTGCTCCTCTGACTGATCTGACTCGCAAGGGACTTCCAGATAAAATTATTTGGACTGCACAATGCGAACTAGCGTTCCAAGAGTTAAAGGAAAAACTCACTAGCAAGCCTATTCTCAAACTGCCTGATTTGACACAGGACTTTGTCTTAAGAACCGATGCAAGTAATGTAGGACTCGGAGGGGCTTTGTTGCAAAGATCATCTTCACCTGATGGGGAACTGAAACCAGTCGCTTATGCAAGCCGCAACTTGAATGTCGGTGCAGATTTCCTCAGTCGGCACCCCTGTGATCAAAATTAGAGTAGTGGCAAACGTGAGGAGCAATTTTACCTATGTGTATCGCTGGTGTTGGAACTTGCCATAGGCATGTTTTCAAGTGGGGAGATGTGTAGTGAAATTGACAGAGATACAACGGTAAAATATCTCCAAAGATAACATTTAAGGATAAAAACATAATGCGTAGGCTGCGAATAGTACATGATCGCCTAGACCGCGGGTCATCATCCTCCATAATAATTGACTTGCTAAACAGGAGGGGAACGGCGGATCAAAAAGGAAAAAAATATGACTGGAACGATTGCGTGAGACTAGAAAGGCTAAGGAGACGCAATTGGGGGGGAAACGGAGAAAAGTCACGTTTCCCAAGTTGACATAAAAAGTAAGCAACTCGACAGACGGGACCTTAGATATAATACGCCACAGTCATTTATTGGACGCTTTTGCGATACCAAGCCCTTGATTTGAATTCAGCGGCTAAAACGCAGATGTTTGGAATATTACAAAATTTAAAAAGTACTTTTTTTCTTAATATTAATGTTAGGAATATAAAAATTAGCTGGCCGGATGGCCCATTCTGAGCAGTGAACAAATACGTTCTTAATTTTACAAACGGATAGATAATATTGAAGATAATGACAAAAGACAGTGTTGTTCACATCATCGACACACTGTATTGAATCTAAAAGTGTCGCTAATTGCACAAAAAAACACGACCTCGAAACGCAGGTGTTCAAATTTACTTAGTATGGAGGAGAGGGTTTTTGGGTGGTAGCTGTGTCTAAATATAACTTTTAACGACAAAATTTTGGAGGGGAGAGAAAGGTTGGTTCAAAAATCGAGTACATTTTGTAGAAACACAAGTAGAGACGGACAGACTAACAGATAACCATCCATACTTGACTGAAGCATGACTGAAATGACTTTATGGTAGGAAATTTGAAATTAAAATAAACCTAGGCAGTGATTGGCCACAGACAATCATATCATTAGCGCTCAGACGCGAAAGTGGGGCCATTCTTCAATAGTTGTTCAGTGATAGACACAGATTTTAAAGTGTGGTGATTTCCATATGAAAGAAAGTGTAATAAATTTAGGGACGCCATACTATAGCCAGCAGCTCAGCTGAGTTTTGCTAGCAATTCTGTGTTATTTATTCATAATCTGGTAAGATTGAAATTATTTCCTTATATATTTTGAATATTGTTTCATGTTCGAGTGATTTGATACTGCCATATCGAAATCTAGCCTTACAAACAAGTAGGGATTTGCTCTAGACCCCCGCCCTAGTCAGGGTCTAGGGACCAACAATGTACATAAACTCCAGCAAGGATTATGCAAGACAGATCAAGTGTTGAGAATAATGGAAATATTACCTATCCTCTTTTAGGGCAGACAACTAATAAATATTTTTCAGAATCTATAGTCTGGGAGGATCTATCTGATGTAAAACCACCATGGTAAATGTGCTGTTTGGTCAGAGAGATCTGACCTGTCTGTATGATGTGGTTGTTGTGTCAGTGTTGTGTCCAGACGTGGGTAGAGAATAGATTTTGACACATGGCCCATACTTTGATTGCAGAGCTGCGAGTTTCTGTTGTCAACCAAGCAGAGACTATTCAGTTGGTGACTTTACTCGAGTGTATCTGTGCAGTACTTGTGACAGAGACCACCATTATTGCCCGCCAGCACAGAGAGGTGGGACCACCAGATTTCAGCACCAGAGCTACAATTAAAAGATGAGTGAGCCTCTGGTCTGCTGGACATTCACCAACCACGTTTAGTTACTAATACCCTCATAAAAATTCCCACCATTTTCTGGACACTGTGTAGTCAATATAGACAGGTGTGATGAGGCCACCCCAACAGCACAAACAGTAACTATCCTCCCAAGTAGATGACTACTAGAACATTTTAATAAAACTAACTAGTATAGTACATATATATGTACACTATTGCATTTATGATATAATATTCCATGCATTTCTTTCATAATCTCTAAATCCTTTTAAGTTCTGGTCAACCTAAAAAATTGATCCAGAACAAAATAAATGTAATATAATTTTTATCAAAAATTTTACACACGTGAGTTAGTTCAGTGTATTTTAACATTTATTAATATTATTAGTCTTGTTAAATATCTGTGGGTATATCTATAACCTATTACACCACACTACATATCATAACCCTAGACACTTTACGTAGCCACATTCATTAAAAAAAATTAAGTGTGAGGTCGTAGTGGTAGCAAGAAAGGCCTTCTGACAATTCTCAACTACATTTTATCTCAGGAGCCTTCACAGCTGGCCTCATACAATTACATTTAGTAATATCAACATCATACAATACCATCAAACACCACTACAGGCGGATCATACCTTTGGCCCCCCCCCCCCCCCCCCCCACACCCCAACAAAAAGCACTTGCGAGTACATTTTCAACAGTAAGTAATAAGTACTATAATAAAAGTGTCCGATGGCAGCCCCCTTCCTGGCTGTCACCCGGGGCGGTCCTCCCCCTCACACCCCCTTAGTACGCCACTGCTGCTGTGAGCCGGTGTTGTTGTCGGAATGTTTACGATTTATGTCACAGAATCATTGGGTCGATCTCTTTTCCTCTCCGGCAGTATTTAGTTAAATTTTGTTGTGTAATACATTTCTGTGGTCGGTACATTTTCTTTCTCTACTATCAAGCAGATATTTTGTACTTTCAAATCATCTTACACTCCTCTCAGTGACAAGTCGGCATGTCTGTTTGTTTTCCCGTTCATCCCTGTTGACAAAGGAGATGGATGAGATAATATTAACCGAAAATCATGTTGGAAAATTTCTGGTGTGCCCGACATCAGGCTACGGATTAGCACTAAAATCATCCAGCAAATTTGTTCAGTCGCTGACACATTTCTGGACAGACAAGAATGACATAATCGTTTCTTGTACACTTTGTTACAAAGACATTACTTTAAATGAAAGTAATATGAAGTTATTTGTAAACATTGCCGAGAGAGGATCAGATGTTTTCATTCCATATGTGTGAGACATGACCTCTGCAGTAACGCGCAGAAATTTCCATGGGCAAATAATTTGAATTACCCTACAAAACACGCATGTTTGAAACTATTGGCAGACATTCGGAATGAAGGCACAACACTCCTTCCGATTGGAGCCCTGCTTAACATCGTAACAAACAAATGCAGGGGAAGACAGGCAATATAACCTGGCACTTTAGTCATGTTAGAACACTGTGAAAATTCACTAGCGCCAAGAAGACAACCAGACCTTGCCAGAGTAATGACTAAAATCAGCTTTCATTTATTAGACCGAACCACGTTTGAGCATTCTCAGGACTTAAAAGTCCGGAAAAAAACTCTACCATTTTAACATGGAAAATCGGAATCTGAGGGAACTGAAACACAAGTCAAAGTTGGAACTTATTGTTAAAGTAACAACACCCCAAACCAAGTGTAAGAGGCCTCTACAAGTGCCTTTGTTTCTCTGAGCAAGCAGATTGTCGTAAGTTGTACATTTTGAATTCTATATTTTTCCATTGTTAATAAGTGAACTAATACGTATATATTGACATGTGAAGATTACTATGTAAAAATTGTTAGTGGATGTCCAAGTCATTTGAGGCTGGCAACCTCAGCATATAGATTTGATGATTTGATAAACCACCGCTGCCAGGCCTGGTGACTGCTTTATTGCGAGTTTCTTATAAAGAACCAAAAGCAGAGGTAGTCCCAAGTTCCATATGGAGCAGGGAGGGAATGATGACATAAATGATGTACATACTTGTTATATTATTAACCTTTTGATAAGGGTGGATTTGAGCTGAAGTGGTAACTTGCCACCCTTATCGACACCTGGTATTAAAGTGTAAGATGTAGGTGTCTTCTCTGATTTAGGATGTTGCTGTGTATGTGGTAGTGGAACAGTTCACAGGGTTATCACACAGGCAACATGACGTGTAGAGTCATAGAAAGGGTAACTTCGTTGTATAAGTTTCTTCCATTTATTGCACGCCACAAAACAGTCATGATACTTATGACATCAACATAGTTAACGAGTTCAACAAGATGATATGGCACATTGAAAACAATTTCTGTAGTCAGCAATGACAGCTGTTGTATATATGCGTCATAAGACATCACAGTTCAATAGATTCAGAAATTCATAAATCATAGAGTTCTAGTTCGTGAAGCTGTATAAATAATAATAATTTCTATAACTTCTGCAACAGTGTCAGCTACAGATCTTCAATGTTCATAAACAATAATAAATGCTCCCATTCTGATGCTAGCAGATCAGTTGTATACAATAAGTCCGTTCACTGTCTGCACGTGAATAGCATACATGGGCTACAGGTCAGCTCGACCTTTATAATGTTCCTAAGTCTAACCATCTGACTTGGACGTGATCTCTGATATAACGAATCCTGGAACACAGACAATAGTCTTGTTGGTCTAGAGCGACCCATATATATTTAACTAGTTCAGGTATACAGATACCGGTGACTTAATCCTAGTCAAAGTACCTCTCCATTTTGCATCACACAGGCGAGCAAATAGGCGACAAAATGACGAACCTCTAGATGGTAGCATAAAGTTCGATACAAGAGGAATTACCTTATTTCGGAAAATCAACCATGAACATATGCCTCCAGGCAGGCGTGAATAATACTGGGAAATAGTCTAGTTAGTTAACTAACTCGCAAAGACAATGTATTTCCCTCAGAGAATCACAAGACGCAGTTGCGTCTGCTCGCTTCTTAAACCATTTCTCAACTGCCGAACTGGGCGGAACACACAGAACGAACTCCCAGCTTTTGACATGCGCAGAACGACAATCTCTGAGTTGCCGTTCACAATAAGACGATTCTAAGAACATTCGAGATAAAAGTCTTACACAGTCGCGCCTTTTATGGTCATGAAAAGAAGCGTTAAGAAAGGTTTCAGACATCTACCATAGTTGACTGATACTACCAAATAAGGAGATGTGGTCACGCTTCGTTCAAGAAATTATAGACCGAACGTGTCTCTATACAAGAGAAGGCAAACTCCTAAAAAATTCTAGTCTCGATAACTCGGATTATGTCCCTTTGACCATAGAAAACATAATACACACTTCAGTCAAAAAATGATCATACATATCAAAAAATGTTTATACAAACGAAAAATAATAATGATCCGTGCGTAACATTACCGCACCCTCCCTGGAAAAAAAAAATGAAACATTTTTTTTTTTAAATCCTGGAGCCGGAAAAAATCTAGGCTCCTAACGCACGTATGATGCGTGGATATATACCTAACAAATTAGCTCAACGCATGGAGCGACACTGAGATCATATCTCAGATCCTTAGAGAAAAAATTTATCTAAGTATACGCTGATATATTCCAGGAAGGTGCCACCAACACACGCCACAATGATGGCAACAACATAATGACAATCAAATTATTCTCATACCAATATATGAAATTAAATATATTATGTGTTATCATACAATGTGTTGCAAATAGCGGTGTAATTTACTAATATACCGCACTATATTATTACATTATATAAAGTAACAGTAATTAATAAGTAATACATGTGTTGATCTTCTTTGACATAAAACATTCAATAGAAGAAGATGTGGACATCATCCGCTCCCAATGTAGGACAGGACTTGATATCCTCAAAGTTCCACAATGGACATAAACTCGCAGACTTCAATGATGTGCTGCGAAAATATCAATAACACAAATCTTAAAGACAACTGGTAAATTTCTTAATACAATCCTGAAAATAATTTATTTAAATGTGGCCGAGTGATCTTTTGGCCCGTATATCACTAACTAAGCCTTCTTAGATAATTACATGGTACAATGTTATAAATTTCCCTCAAAAAAAAAAAAAAAGTGAGACAAAATCTACTAACATGTCATTATAACATTGGACTGTATATCAGGAAATATATATATATGACAGAAAAATCATGTGGAATCGTGTGGACATCTGGACAGAATGTCTGCCATTACATTATCCGAACCACGGATAGCTCGAACCGAGAAATGAAATGGTTGAAGAGCTATGGCATAACGAGTGGACCTCGAGCTCTTCAAGTTTTTGCTCTGAATAGCAGTAAGCGCTTTCTGGTCGGTTTCCACAATGAAATGTGCGCCTAGAAGAAATCTTTGTAACTTCAGAATAGACCATACCATAGCCAATAACTCACGGTCTAAAACCGAGTAATTCTTTTCTGCAGCGTTTAATTTCCTAGAGATATACATCACCGGATGCAAAGTATCAGAATACTCCTGCATTAGTGCTGCCCTAATCCCTGTTGACGAGGCGTCACTTCGAAGAACAAAAGTCTTCTCAATAGTAGGTAACTTAAGAATAGGTGGAGATGAAAATAGGGCTTTAACCTGGTCCAATGAGGATTGACATTCTTTAGACCAGCGGATCAGATTAGGCGACCCTTTCTTCAATAAAGTAGAAAGCGGTGCCATAATGGAGGACAGATTCGGAATGAATCGTCCGTAGAATTGAATCAAACCTAATAGACTCCTTACTTGTTTCTTCGTCTTAGGGACCGAAATGTTAAGTATTTTTGAAACATTGTGGTCCTCTGTCTTTAAAAGGCCATGACCAACCCGATGACCTAGGAAAGAAATCTCGCTAAAGCCTATAAAGGCTTTAGAGGGTTTTGCAGTCAAGTTATACTCGCGAAGAGTAGACAGTAATTCGTATAAACCCAAATAATGATCTTCCCAAGAATCACTGAATAGACAGATATCATCTAGGTATGCTATGACATCTGTACGATATGCGAGAATTCGCCGCATCATGCGTACGAATGTAGCAGGGGCGTTCATAAGACCAAAAGGCATGAAATTCCATTGGAATAAACCCCTAGGTGTAGAAAAAGCTGTAAAAGGTTTGGCACGTTCAGTTAGCGGGACTTGCCAATAACCTTTAGACAAATCTAGTTTGGTAAAGAATCTAGAATTAGAAAGTTTATTGAGTAGCTCTTCTAATGAAGGCATAGGTTCAGCATCGAACTTCGTAACTTGGTTCAATTTGCGATAATCTACGCAAATGCGAATGTTATTATCCTTCTTTCGAACAATAACCATAGACGAAGAGTATGCTGAAGTGGATGGTTCAATGATTTCCAAACGTATCATTTCATCCAATTCTTTTTCGACTTGAGACTGGAAATGGATAGGTATTGGATATGGTCTGACTCTGATAGGATTGTGATCAGTTAGCACAATGTCATGTTCTATGACATGTGTGTGTCCCGGGATGTCTGTAAGAACATCCTGAAATGTTTGCAACATCGAAGAAACTTGTCGATGTTCCTCAGCGGAAAGATTTGGAGAAACGGTCACGTTTTTTCCAAGATTCCGTAGAATAAAGTGGGACCATAGAAAGAGGAAGATTGACATCAGAAAAAGTAGTTTCCTCATCCTGTATAACTGACAGAGATGAGTACTGACCATGAGTTGCTTGTGAATTGTCCGTAGCCTGGAAAATAGGCTGCAAATAGTCAGGTCTTTCATAAAATTCTGTGAGCATATTTATGTGGAAAGTTTTATGCTTTCCATCAATATCGACAACATAGTCGACATCAGAAATTTTGGAGACTATTGCATATGGACCTTTCCATGCAATTAGAAGTCTGTTCTCCCTTGAAGGAAGTAGAACGAGAGCTTTGTCACCTGGACAAAGTTGTCGTAGACATCTATTCTTATTTGCAAACTGCCTTGCCTTTTCTTTAGCAAATTCTGAAGACGAAGTTGCTAGTTTGCATGCCTCGATGATCTTTTGCCTAAGAGCAATGACGTACTCATAAGAAGATTGAGTCTCATCGCTAATATTATCGGCAGTGATTAGATCGTGAAGTAAAGACATAGGGCCGCGCGGTTGCGCGCCAAAGACAAGTTCAAAAGGGGAAAACCCCGTATGTTCATTGGGGACCTCTCTATACGCAAAGAGAGCCGCGGGTAAGACCCTGTCCCAATCCTGAGGATGATCCTCAGTTATTTTACCAAGTAAAGTTTTCAGAGTCCTATTTAAACGTTCGACCAACCCATTAGACATTGGGTGATAGATACTGCTGAGAGACCTTTTAATGTGTAGCATAGACATTACCTGTGACATAGTGTCTGATATAAGTTGAGTGCCATGGTCTGACAATATTTCTCCGGGAAAACCCAAGCGAGAAAATATCAGCCAAAGAGCGTCTGCGATATCAGCAGTTGAGATGCTCTTGAGAGGTATTGCCTCTGGCCAACGTGTGCACATATCGACACATGTAAGGATAAATTGATGTCCTCTAGCCGACTTAATTCTAAAAGGACCGATAATATCTATTGCCATTTTTTGAAAAGGGCGAATAGGAATGTCAGCAGCCTGGATAGGCGCAGCATGTCGTGGTCCTTTAGATTTGACCTCCTGACATACTTTGCAAGAGCGACAGTACATTCGTATGTCCTTGCTCACAAATGGCCAAAAGAAAGCCGCAAGAACCCTCGACTTTGTACGGGAAAAACCCATATGTCCAGCACATTGCGAGTCATGAGCATGTTGCAATATTTGCAATCTCATGCTCTTAGGCACAAGAATTTGTGAATGAGTGGACGTAGTCGAGTCTTGTACCATACGTACAAGTACGCCGTTCTTCATAGAAATCCAAGATTTCCTATTAGTGTTCTGATTAGGATCACCTTTTTTTGCTAGAATGAAGAATTTTTGTAAAGAAGGATCTTCTTCTTGCAATTTGATAAATGAGTCACGTGTAATAGTCAAGTGACTATCTTGGTCATTTACTTCATCATTATTAGTTAATGAAGTTTGAGGTGGATCCAGAGCATGTGCTCTTGTGACCACCGCATTGGTAGCTTCAATGTTTTGCTCTTCCCAAACAGCAATCTGCTGTGGGGTACATTCCCTAACTCCGTGAATACGACCAATAATAAGGTCCGCAATAGGGTTTGGAAGTAGACACGCGTGGACCTCTCCCGTGAAGAAAGGAGTAGCAATGTGTATTATAGCAGTAGGATACTTTTCTAACGTGCCACCAAATGTGACACATTTGATGACTTTTCCTGTAGCACAGGATGGATCTACAAGAGATTGCCTAACGCCGACAGTAGTACATCCAGAATCAAACAACACTGAGACTGGATTACTATTTACTAGCCCCTTATGTAATATAAGAGAACCTCTCCCATTATGAGCAACATTAGCAGGAAGAGCGGGCAAAGGATGACCACAGCTTAAAGTACTAACGGTTTTCGGATCAAATAAAGTACTGCATTGGATACATTTATTTGCCCTACCAAAATCAAAAGATGAGCATCCGATAGCATTATGGTCTTTATCATTATTAACCTGTTTATCTGCTCCCTGAGATTCTTGTTGAACAGAGTTTGTCTGTTGATATCTTTTTCTCTTATGTTGCGATCTACCGCGACCATTATTGCCTCTGCAATTATCATTAAAGTCCCTACTGTAATTTTTATCCTGGTTTGAGTTCCAGTTTCCATAACTGTCATTACTATCTCTATGCTGTTGAGAACCTCTATTATCTTGGTATTGAGGTCTCTGCATAAAATATTTCCCTCTATACCGATTACCTTTGTGAAAATTTCTAAAGTTAACCGGAGTAGAATAACGTGTAGTATTAGGTTGTCTCCAGTTCTGGGAAGAAGAATCACCCTGGAATTGATCACTATGGTTCTGGGCATAATTACGATTACTCTTTTTATTGAAATTTTTCTGGCTACCCTGAAATTACGCATAAAATTTGGGCCATAAGGTGCTGCCGAAGCAACTGGCAGACCTTCTTTCACCTTAGAGTTACTAATGGTTATGTGCGGATGCGCAGTAACATACTGGCTACAGTATTCTTCCATTTCTTTTATGTTTTTAGGCTTACGCTCATGAAGAAAAGATAGAAAAGCTTCATTAACAGAAGACATAACCTTATCTCTAAGTAGTAAATCCATAAGAGCTTCAAATGTATTTTCTGTCTTAGACAACTCAACCCATCGTAAAAAAAGTAAGACGGATGCCTGAGATGAATTCAGAGAATTCAACTCCAGTTTCTGGTAACATGGTTTTTAAATTTAAGACGATATCCGTCCTCGTTAAGTTGGTACTTCTTTAACAATGCCGCCCTGACAACCTCATAGTTGTTTTTGTCAGGCACATCTACCATACTCAACAAAGTCAAAGCATCACCTCTAAGTATCTTGGACAGATGATACACATATAATGTTTTATCTATATTATGCACATTACATGCACTTTCAAATCTATCTAGATAAAATGTTATATCATCGATTGAGGGATTAAATGCTGGTAGATTAAGCTTGAAATCCTTAGCATTAGTCTTATTTGACACCTTATTTGCATCATTAGCATTACCAGTGTTCAATAACTTTAACTTCTCTAACTCTAAAGCTAAGACTTTTTCATCATGTTCCATTTTTGCTTTTCTCTCATCAGCCTCTCTTTGTAACCTTCTTTCTTCAGCCTCAGCCTGTAACTTTCTTTCTTCAGCCTGGGCCTGTAACTTTTTTTCTTCAGCCTCTATTTCAGTCTCTTATTTTCAGCTTCTTTTTCAAGTCTCTTATTTTCAGCTTCTTTTTCAAGTCTCTTATTTTCAGCTTCTTTTTCAAGTCTCTTATTTTCAGCTTCTTTTTCAAGTCTCTTATTTTCAGCTTCTTTTTCAAGTCTCTTATTTTCAGCTTCAGCCTGAAGCCTCTTCTCCTGAAATTCTGCTTCTCTTTTTTGTTTTTTCCATTTCCATTTGAAATCTTTTTTCCTCCACCTGCATCTGCAGTTTCTTTTGTTCTATTTCAGCCTCTATTCTCTTTTGTTCAGTTTGTTCTTTCATTTTCTTTTCTTCCGACTTCAATGCCTTGGCATATTGAACAGTCGCAAATTCTTCTAATTTATCACCTGTCTTCCCAAGGGCTTTACCCTGCTCAATAAAGTACTCAAATGTAGACATGATGTCTAAAATGTGAGTACAGAACCTGAAATAATTAATTATCTTATTTCAATGTTAAATAGCAACAAGACTTAATAAAGTGCTTGTATAATCTCTATGTTGAACCCAATCTCTGTGGGAAACAGGAGTTGACACCAACTTGTATTATCAAATGTATAATAATATCACAAGTCACCTCTTAATTAACAGTGCACTACCCAAATCAGTGCATAACCATCAGTTATTTATCATAACTGCACTACAATAGTGCATAAGCAAAAAACCACCAGTTTGTTATGATAAGTGCACTATAGACCAATAGTGCATGAGCATATATTAACAATAGTGAAAGCTAACTATGCAAGAACTATGTAAACAATAACAAGACAATGTAAACAATAACAAAGGTCACCAACAATGTAAACAATAACAAAGATCAAAGTCAATGTAAACAACAACAAAGATCAGAGTCAATGTAAACAACAACAAAGATCAGAGTCAATGTAAACAATAACAAAGATCAGAGTCAATGTAAACAATCAACAAAGATCAAACAATACGAAAACATTCGCATAAGTCAAATACACAAACAGCAAAACTAAAAAGAAATATGCGAAGATATGACTAACAAATGACGCTACAGTGTATACACAAAAATATACGTAAAGAACTGAATAATAGCAAAGGGGAGACCTACAAATACAAACAATCGAAATCGAAACTAAAAAACACAAAGAAAGAGAGAAAAGAAAAAAAAAAAAATATATATATACAAGAAACAAAAATAAAGCACAACTCGTCACAACTAAACAGATATAGCAACGATTGTCGCTAGCAAATTTCACTGTAGGAAATTCGCACAGTCCCTAACGAAAACGCTAACAGTAGAACCTCTGTGACGTGGTATCTTCTACTGAAAGACACCGCCCAACCGAGAAAACCCGCTGAAATATAAACATATAAATATACAAATAACAAATAACATATAACATATAAACATGTATCATGAAAACAATAGGAGAAAGTGTGAAAGTACAGAAGGCTCAGTTAGAACATAAGGGCACAGTTCACAAACAAAACAGGCCACTTAACTTCTATAAATCCAGCGTCAGCACGGTGCAGAACAGGATGTAATCAGCATTCTGAGGATAATGATCCAACGTTGATTAACTTCTGCTCCCATAAACAGCCATGACGAAGGAAATGAGCTTCTAATACTGCAACAGTTGTTACGGCACTTGACCTTCTGAATCTTCTAAATTGATTTAACCGGCACTTGACCTTCTGAACCCGCACAGTACCCCTGAGACCGGAACAGTTGTTACGGCACTTGTCCTTCTTTTCACCAGATCAGGAAATCCATTCGCTCGGTACTTGTCCTTCTAATTTTACATAAACTTCAATATTGCCGAGCAGCGCCGGGTAGTTTCAAAATCAGCAACTGTCAGAAAATCCGGATACTTTCAATAAAATTTCTTGTAAGGTGGTAGTTGATGCTGTAGTTGTATCTAGTATGATGATGATGTCTGGGTTTGCTGACCCCCTTGATAGCTGGAATCAGAGTGAACCAACCTATGGCCACCAAAAATGATATGGTGCGCCAAAATATCAGATGATAGAACCAGCTCTGGCCACCAAAAATGATAAGGGTGGATTTGAGCTGAAGTGGTAACTTGCCACCCTTATCGACACCTGGTATTAAAGTGTAAGATGTAGGTGTCTTCTCTGATTTAGGATGTTGCTGTGTATGTGGTAGTGGAACAGTTCACAGGGTTATCACACAGGCAACATGACGTGTAGAGTCATAGAAAGGGTAACTTCGTTGTATAAGTTTCTTCCATTTATTGCACGCCACAAAACAGTCATGATACTTATGACATCAACATAGTTAACGAGTTCAGCAAGATGATATGGCACATTGAAAACAATTTCTGTAGTCAGCAATGACAGCTGTTGTATATATGCGTCATAAGACATCACAGTTCAATAGATTCAGAAATTCATAAATCATAGAGTTCTAGTTCGTGAAGCTGTATAAATAATAATAATTTCTATAACTTCTGCAACAGTGTCAGCTACAGATCTTCAATGTTCATAAACAATAATAAATGCTCCCATTCTGATGCTAGCAGATCAGTTGTATACAATAAGTCCGTTCACTGTCTGCACGTGAATAGCATACATGGGCTACAGGTCAGCTCGACCTTTATAATGTTCCTAAGTCTAACCATCTGACTTGGACGTGATCTCTGATATAACGAATCCTGGAACACAGACAATAGTCTTGTTGGTCTAGAGCGACCCATATATATTTAACTAGTTCAGGTATACAGATACCGGTGACTTAATCCTAGTCAAAGTACCTCTCCATTTTGCATCACACAGGCGAGCAAATAGGCGACAAAATGACGAACCTCTAGATGATAGCATAAAGTTCGATACAAGAGGAATTACCTTATTTCGGAAAATCAACCATGAACATATGCCTCCAGGCAGGCGTGAATAATACTGGGAAATAGTCTAGTTAGCTAACTAACTCACAAAGACAATGTATTTCCCTCAGAGAATCACAAGACGCAGTTGCGTCTGCTCGCTTCTTAAACCATTTCTCAACTGCCGAACTGGGCGGAACACACAGAACGAACTCCCAGCTTTTGACATGCGCAGAACGACAATCTCTGAGTTGCCGTTCACAATAAGACGATTCTAAGAACATTCGAGATAAAAGTCTTACACAGTCGCGCCTTTTATGGTCATGAAAAGAAGCGTTAAGAAAGGTTTCAGACATCTACCATAGTTGACTGATACTACCAAATAAGGAGATGTGGTCACGCTTCGTTCAAGAAATTATAGACCGAACGTGTCTCTATACAAGAGAAGGCAAACTCCTAAAAAATTGTAGTCTCGATAACTCGGATTATGTCCCTTTGACCATAGAAAACATAATACACACTTCAGTCAAAAAATGATCATACATATCAAAAAATGTTTATACAAACGAAAAATAATAATGATCCGTGCGTAACTCAATATTCAAAAGGTATTTGTTTCTCTTCTTTTGCCATATTAGTTGGTGGTACCAGTTGAGGGTACTATTTCTAGAACAAGTGAGGTTATAAGTTGCCTGAAGTCGACGCTAGACATCATCATCAGGCGGGTCTTAGAGACGCGGGACCAGCTGTGCAGTTACTCCCTGATTCTACTTGGAACGTGCTGCAACTCTTAATCTTGACCAGAAACGTGAGCAATCCAGTCATCTATCTGCAAAGACCCAAACATCAGCGGTAGCAGAAACAACTATTGGCAGCTAAGTAAAACTTAAAAGCTGCCAAGTGAACTGTCCAGTTTCGAAAACCATAACATCACCCTGTGATGAATACTTTTTTCTAAACCATTATTCATTTTTTTATAACTGCTAAACAAGATTGATTATTAAATTTATTACTTGTATAAAGACAAATCTAAAGTTGATTTCATTATTTTGAATGTACTACATCCGTATGTCTCAGACAATTTCTTAAATACTATTAAACAGAGCTATAAATAATAATAAGAGGTCATTCGCTGAATTAACTCAGCTCGAGGCTTGTACGGGGTAAAATAAGATTACATAATAATTCACAAAAGTTGACGGCAGATACTAGAGTTAACGTGCTCAGCCAATGCAGCATTGTTCTCGCTTTCTGAATATCTTGTGAAAACTCCCTTAAGGTAGAAGCATCATTATCCTTCTATCTTCAGCTCTGCCAAGAGTAATCTTGTGCGAAGGTAGACACCTTTGAAGACTCACATTAGTTACTCTTGAGTTTTGGTCACTGTTGGACCACTACTGTAGAGCTAAGGGGAGGCAACCCGTGACAATGTTGTCTATCCATCTGCCTCTTGGTTTTCCCCGTGCCCTGAAACCAGATCTTCTAGTGTTGTAGGCGCGTTGTGGTCATTTATCGGGCTCCGTTCTCATGAGATGGCCAAACCACTAAAAGGTACTAATACAATAATTCAAATTTTTCCAGTTCCTTTATACATACTTTTCTACATTTTGGGGCACTATATACAGTATATATATATATATATATATATATATATATATATATATATATATATATATATATATATATATATATATATATATATATATATATATATATATATATATATAGAGAGAGAGAGAGAGAGATAGATAGAGATAGATATAGATAGATATAGATAGATATAGATAGATATATAGATATATATATATTGTTGTTGTTTTTTTAATTTGTGCAACTTGAACTCTTTACACCGTTCTTGATCTCAGTTCAATAATGATATGTTCTAGCCATTTTACTTCTCGTTAACCGATATGCTATCCTGAACTAATGAGGGCTCCGAGTAGTATCTGAGTGTCTCTGAGTAGACCCAAAAAAAAAATGAGATTGCTTTTGCAACAGGCAACCCGTAAAAAAGCAACTAATATGAGGTTGAACGTGTGGCTGGCAACCTCAGCATGTGAAACTACGGTAATTGCTACAAAAGCAACGGCTGCAAAATGTTATCAGTGTTTCAATGCAAGCTTCCTGTTAGAGAATCTGCTGCAGTTATAACTCCATGCTCCATAAGAAGCGGAAACAAAGGATGATGCTTTTATAATCAATTCTTAAGATAGCCAGGGAAGAAACAACGGTCTCTAATATCAACAAAGAAAGAACAGACAATTACATAAAATTCATGACTGCACGTGATTTCACTTGAAAATTTCACAGATTCGGCCAGCAGTAATGCGCATCATCGAGATGTGCAGTGCTGAGAGGATTATGCCAACAAGCTTGTCATTTCTTAAGTCAAGTATTCCATGAAATAAATGGGACAGTTTTGAAAGAAGTCACACTAGAGGCATGGTAATAATAGCAGATAGAAGATGTGTCTCAAAGATGAATTTGAGAACAGCCCAGGCAAACATGGCATTCAATACACTCAATCGTTTTTTTTGTGCAACTAATCTTTGTCAGAGAGAGACAGGGAGTGAAAGAGAGAGGGAGAAAGAGAGAGAGATAGAGAGGTAAAGAGATGCATAGAGAGATAACGAAAGACATAGGAGAGAGGTAAAGAGATGCATAGAGAGATAGCGAAAGATATTGAGAGAGAGAGAGAGAGAGAGAGAGGAGAGACAGAGAGTTTCAGTTTTATAAAGAACCAATCCTGATACATGATAGTATGTTTACCGGCTTTAAATTTCCGAGGAAGAGCTTGGGAGTATGCCCGGTACCCGGGAATTTAAAAATAAAAATGTGTTTAATCAATTGTCATCACCGTAAGGTTTAAGATGAAGAAATTAGAAATTTTTAGATTACAAAATAAATCATAATCTACACTTTCTGATCGGTTTCTTCATGTATTTTATTGGAGTCTTTAAAAAAAAAACCAATTTTATTAATTTGCTTTGAGAGTTGTTTGAGTGTTTCAATTCGTTGAGACCCAGGCTCACAAGGTTTCAGACGACCTAGGGAACTGAAATTTTGCACTTGAGCCTCCATTGTGGTACATTTTGACTATCCAAATTGGAAGAAACCTTGAGTAACCTGTCCCTGGCCCGCCATTCAAGAATTAAAGACGAAACGCATAGACATTTTACAAGGTTACAGGTGAGAAAGGATAAAACATAAAAAAAAAAAAAAAAAACAACTTGGTGACGTTGTAAACAAAATTGTGTACAATCTCACATAGCTTGGTGTCGTTGTCCACAAACCATTGTTCTCGCTTTGTCGCAGTTCGTAGCTTCGGGAGCAACAATCCAATTTAATTTGTAGCCATTGTAGTTCCTACATTAAGGTGTTGCGAATCAATCAGCGTGCATTACAATTCTGACATCATAATTTATTATTCTATGCAATACGGTGTACGAAAAATTCATTTTCAGCTGTTCAGTGCATTTGGTAACATGAACAAAAGTGGTTGCTAAAACATGTTTTTATTTTCCCTTTACTCGTTGAGTTAAAAACATCCGTGAAGGCTAGATGGAGACAGTAAACTAACACGGTAAATGTTCCTTTTGATTTTCTCTTCCACATTTTTACATTACTCTTGCACTGCCTTTGGTGTTGTTTAGCTAGGGCTGGTGAGTTCAGTATTTTCGATCGTTTGCAGCCAAAACCAAGATAAGGACTATTTGGTATTATCTACATTGTAGATCTAGGCATTTCCTATGGCTGTCCTGCCATTCAGATATGTGTTGAGTTGAAACCACGAGCTCCAGTTTCTCTAACTTGGCCTGCATGTAAAGTATCATCATATCTGGTCCCAAGCTAGGAGGAAGAAGCGAGTGGCATACTGTGCATTCCCTGCCATCCAAGGGGGATCTTCAAATGTGTAGAGCTAAAATACGGTGCTCTGGTTCTGGGTTCTTCCAAGGAATTGTCACGTCCTACAGAGAGTCAATTCCTTTAAGAAAAAAAAAACAAAACATTTGAAGAAATATTTGACAACTGGAAAAAAAATTTGCATAAATATTTTACAACTAGAAAAAAAAAACATTTGAAGAAATATTTGACGACTGGAAAAAAATAAACGTTTGAAGAAATATTTTACAACTAGAAAAAAAAAAACATTTGAAGAAATATTTGACAACTAGAAAAAACATTTGAAGAAATATTTGACAACTTGAAAAAAAAACGTTTGAAGAAATATTTGACAACTAGAAAAAAAACATTTGCATAAATATTTGACAACTGTAAGAAATATTTGACAACTGTAAGAAATATTTGACAACTGTTAGAAATATTTGACAACTGTAAGAAACATTTGACACATGCAAGAAATATTCAAAGAAATATTTGGCACCTGCAAAAATAACAATATTAAAAACAGGTTAATATATATTTACCTACAGGTTGGAACATTTGAGCAGGACTGGGAGACAATTTTGGGACCATCTTTGGTGATTGGAAGAAACATTTTCACTAAAGTTTGAAAATTGCAGGACAAAAAAGTAGATAACCGTTTGATAACTGGAAAAAATACTTAGTTACATTTATTTAATGTACTAAATTTCCGTGGTCGCTGCATGTTTGAAACGATTTGCAGACATTCGGAACGAATGCACAACAAACAAATGCGGGGGAAGACAGACAATATAACCTGACACTTCAGCCAGAGTAAAACACTGTGACAATTCACTCGCGACAAGAAGACAACCAGACCTTGCCAGAGTAAAGACTAAAATCAGCTTTCAATTCTTTTAATAGTGTAGAGAACCATCCAACTCGTAGCATTGTATCACCTGCTAATTAGTGGGTCTGATGTGACCTCCATCAGTGTTGCGCCCGCTGAGCTGGAGAAGTCTTCTGGAATTGCAGGAAAGCCCAAAAACCTATCACCAGATGCCGCAAGTGTAAAAAGAGTGAAATCTTAAATCCCAGGGGTTCGAACACACGAACGAAGGAATGCTTCTTTTATAAATTTCTACTATTGATCTCTTGTGTTTTGCGCTTGTATGCAATGAAGTGAACAGAAATAAGTAACAGGGTTAGGCTTACAAAGGTAAAATGTTAGTCTTACAGAGGTAAATGTTAGTCTTACAAAGGTAAATCCCGTTGCACATAGGATTTTTCGTCTACCAATACGCAAAACTCTGCATGTTAGAAGTTTATTACGATTTTCTAGATAGCTATATTTAGCCCTCTCTAACCGAAGCCGTTCGACTCTCTATGTTAACGGAATTTTATAAAGTATACGATCAATGATTTCGTCGCAAAGTCTGCCCCGACCATCGATCGGGTTTCATAACTAGCGGTAAAAGAACGTGAGTGTTTGAACTTTATTAAAAATTAATGAAAATGTCCTCGACATTGTTCCAGTTGCAGACTGTACAGCGACACTAAGGACTGTCTAGTTGACGTTAGGACAAATGCCTGTGAACAAGGTAAAGTCCATGAAATGGACTTATGCTGAAATAACAAATATTGACATCATCATAGGCAACTTGATTAAATTGAGGAGAGGTATTCAGAAAGAAAGTTAGAAGAGAAGGAGCAAATAGGAGAACATAAATCAGAGGTTCCATAGAGCAAAGGGAACGTTTCTTCTATGAAAGTACTGCTGAAGTGACTAGGCTACATGAAACATTGTCCTAAGTTCACAAGTGATTTGTTTTATTCAAACTCGGAACGGTGCTAGGTGTGCAGGCACAGTTTGGAATTCACATTGTTGGAAGATAAAGAAATTGGAAGTTCAGATGATAGATAAGCATGTTGAGTGTGGATACTATACGCAGGGACGGCCCAACAAAATAAAGAAAGGCATGAGAAAATAAAAAGTTGTGACCAATGGACGGGATAGGTATTATACAGAAAAACACTTCGTGAGTTTATTGGGTTGATATGGCGAATCTATGGTCTCCAACTGGAAGAAAAGAATGCGATGAGTCAAGAAAAGATTAATGCAGCTTAATATTAGCTAATAAGGATATTAAGATTAATTAACTACAGAACTACAGTTGACTTCAGTTGAGAGCAAATAAAGATAACAATACGAGAAAGAAGGAGACAATTAGTAGAGTTGACGGAATGTGAGAATGAGAGGTCGCTAAGAATTGAGAAATTGCTACAGAAAAAGGTTGTAGAGTTTTGGCTCTTAAGATTTAGAAAAATAAAAGGACTAAGTGAAGTAGATCGTTGTACGTTAGATATGTTGAAATTGCAGAAGCAAGAACAATCGAGTAGATGGTATTCTACTAGAGTATTGTTTTTTAAACAATAAAATGTGGTCTTCTGTCAATGTTGACACAGTGATAGACAGAAAGTTACGAAAAGTCAGCCCATTTACACTACTTTTGCTCATGAGAGAGGTCATACATAGTAAATTATAGATCTTTTCGTGGGAAATTCTAAAATTTCCAAGTTCTAATGTTACTGATGATTCAGAGTAATAATTCTTGGCGTCAGACAACAAAGATTCTAGTGTAACAGCCAGTTCTGTTAATCATGGAAAAGAAATGGTGATAAATTGTCAAGGTCAAAACTCTTAAGAGCAAACATTTGTCTACTATTGGAAATACTCAGAAATTAATAACAGGGGGGTTGAGGGACTATACTACTTGTCCCAGGGATGAAACCCATATGCGGATAAAAATGGAGGATACTGTATTGTCCTGAGAGTTTTCAAACTCAGCACAGGCAGTTTGAATACAATTGGTAAACATATTCCCATAGGTGGAAAAGAAAAACAGTTCTGGCAAGAGAGGGGGACAAATACCCATAAGATTAAACAGTACCAGGGGGAGGATCAGTAAATAATAATTTTCCCTCTCCTAGATACTGTACAACAATTTAAACAAAATCTCAAAAGTTTGTGATTGTAAGACATGTTGGAAAGTATCGATATAGATAATGCTCTTCAAATGTTGCTTTTACTGCACCAAGAGTAACGTTCCTCAACAAAGACCTAAAGTCATTATTTGTAAACAAGGCAACGGTAATAATAAGTATTTTGACATGAGCCCAGAGTCATTTATGATCAAGGTAAACAAGGTAAAAATAAACAGTGGGATCTCAAATACTATTGTTTGCTTACTCGTTGTTGTGAATGTGGGACTTTGTTTCAGCCTACGGAAGCGACGACATTCAAGTGCGGTCATGTTGTACCCAAGTATTCTGTGATATCTACATGTGATAAAGGAAGAGCTGATGACATCGTAAAGGGACAATAACTTTATACGAGCCACAAGTTTAGGTAATCGTGAGATTGAATTTCCGTTTTCCTTATTAAATTTCACCATTGATTAAAATGGAAATTTTCACTTGTATTTTTTTTTGACAGAAGCGACTTCGCGATAAGAGTCAGCGCTCCTGTTTACATTAGCGGTCAGATATGTAGGTCAACTTTACGCTCTAGTGTTTGTTCAAGCGGAACCAATCAGCGTCTAACTAGCATCTGATGTGTACCTTTTGAGGGTCAGGACATGTTTACAAGAAAGCAGGAGATTTTGCTTCTGATTTTTTTAAAGACAGTAAATATTTTTTGTATTTTTTAGTATAGTACATGATATGTTGTTGTTTTGAGTATAACATGTAATTTCGTTGAAATATTTGATGCATCATTTGATTGCCTTAATTTTTTTTTTTGGGTTTGTGTTGTTATTTATACGACTGTTTTTTGAGATGCATCAGTAAATTTCTTTGCTATTTTTATATTACTGTGTTTGATAATGGGTAGCGTGTCAGTTGATAATGACTTGTCTGTAACTTTTGATGAATGCGGTAAGCGATTTGTGTCTATACACGTTGGTCATAAAACTGTGCCCACTTGTACAATGTCATTATTGACCTTTTACTCCGTTGTTAAATTTGGAGTTGGTTTTTTTTTGTAGCATGTTTGTTAGGATAATTTTTTGTACATAATGAGATTGCCAGCCCTATGCACAAACTCGTTAGTTGCAATGTACAATAGTTTACTTTTAGAAAGTTCATGAGTATTCGTTATCCATTACTTAAATTTTTTTTTCATGCTCTGATAGCACATCAGGTTGAGATAGATATAAATTTAAAGCTAGATAATACTAAAACTAAGCTGAACATGATTGTCAGCCGAAGTAATTTAAAGGTTAAATTTAAACTGTACAGGTAGAATTAACAGCGATAGCTGATTTTTTTTTTTTTTTTTTTTGATTGAAGAATTTAGAGATCTGGTTTAAGCACTTACTTAACTTACATTATGTTGTTCTTAAATATTTGCAAGCTTGTATGTAGATAACAGTGTGTTTTCTCATGTGTTTTTTATGTGACGTATTTTTTTTGAAAAAAAAAAACAAACAAACTTACATTTGTTGATGTGTGTCTGTTTAGAGATAGATTGTTTTATATGTCCTTCATTTTCTTAAAGTTGATTTCATTGTTAGTTTATTAATTATAGATTTGAATTGGTTGCAAATGGAATACAATTTTTTTCTTTGGAATTTATCGTTGTGAAACATTTTGGTATTTTATTTTTCTTGAAAAATGTATTTTTTTTTAACATTGTGATATTTTTTTTCTGCGCCAGCGCTAGACTGTATGTTATAGTTAGTAATGTGCAGTGACATTAGTTCTTGGAAGTTTTTTTTTTTTTTTTTGATGTTTTGATGTAGTTTTTCTGTATTTAGCGCGTGACTTTGCGTCAGTGCGAACTTTTTGATAGCGTTTTTTATTTTTGTTTGTGTGATGTTTTGTATAATTTATTGTTAGTTATGTATAAGTTTTATAATTTGGTTAAATTATTTATTATACTTTGTTTTGTCACAAGCTTTCTTTTGTGATGTTAGTGTGATAAATTTACCATGATACAATGTTAAAATATCTCGAAAATTAACGATAAAATGTAGGGATAAAAATAATGCGTCAGATACTAAGAGACATGCTCGCCCATGCCAGCCTTTCCTGCCATCATTCAATTTATCTAGTTAGACGTGCAGACGGAACGTTTTACCCTTTGTAGACGGGGAGAGAACGGAGGACACAAAAAAGGAAAAATATGACTGAACACGTGTTTGAAGATCGCAAGGCTAAAAGACGCAATTGGGGGTGAAAGAAAAAAAATTCACGTCCCTAGTTGACATAAGTAAGGAAATGGACAAGAAAAGGACCTTAGCTCTTATTCGAGACAGTCATTTCTTGGACGTTTTTCGATACTTGGTCTTTATTTGAATGCCGCGGCAAAACACATGAGAGAAGGTTCTCGAACAAATTTCAAAAAACTAAACTTGAAAAAAAAAAAAATGTTTTTTTCTTAATAATAGAGTTATGAAAAATAAAACCTAGCTAGTTTGATAGCCCATCTTGAGCAGTGAAATAATATGCTTTCAATTATACAGACGGATAGATAATAAGGAAGATATTGACAAAAGACTGTATTGTTCATATCAGACGAGCGACTGCACTGTTAACCCATGTCACTAAAAGTTTCGAAAATCTTGGCCTTGAGCATGCAAACGTAAAAATCGAGCTGTAATTAAAGAGAGGGGAAGTGGTGGAGAATTTTAGCTAAAAATAACTTAGGAGGCAGATTCGTGTAGGAAATACATATAAAACCAAGTGTGTTTTTATGAAAAAAAAAAAAAATAGAGACAGACGGACTAACAGACCGTAATACATACTTGACTGAGATTTGACTGAAGTGACTTTTTGGTTGTAATTTGAAAGTTAGGGGGGGGGAAGTCGGCGATTAGCCAACGCATTTTATAGTAGCGGGACAGAGAGGTGAAATTTTGCCATTTGACATAAGTCTGTTCAGAGACGCAGTTTAAATTAATAGTGGTGTTGATTCCAGAAGAATACAAATATATAGTGGGACGCCATCATACAGCCAGCAGCTCAGCTGAGTTTTGCTAGCAAATTTAACTGTGTTCTCAATTCTGAATTCTGGTAAGAATGAACAATATTTATTTTGTATATTATAATAATTCGAGTGATTGATACTGCCAAATCATAAAAATGATTACGACAAGTAAGTGTTCGCTCTAGATCCCCAGCCCAAGTTCAGGGTCTAGAGACATACATACAAAGAAAAATAAATAGGAACGCCTAAATAAAACTATGAAAAAGATCTAGTGTTGAGATCAGTGGAACATATCACCTATCTTATTCAATAGCAGGAAGCTATTGAACATATCTCAGATGCAATGTAGTCTTGGGGAACTAGTACTATGTGAAACCAACTAGGTAAGATGTGCTGTGTGGTCAGAGAGATCTGACCCAGTCTATGTGGTGTTGTTTTGTGTAGTGTTGTGTGCAGAAGTGGTTCAGGAGGTAGAATTCTGACACATGACCCAATACTTTTGTTTCAGAATTGTGAGTTTCTGTTTGGCACCAAAGCGGTGTCAAATGCTGTAGTAATATATACAAGTGTGGACCAGTGCAGTCTACCATTGTGTCAGAGCGGCCGCATATTATCCCCAGCACGGAGAGGAGGGGCCACCAGACTTTTGTACTAGATCGACGCAGGCGAGATAAGTGATATCTGGCCTGCTGGACGTTCACCAACTGATTTTCCAACAAATTACCCACTAACTTATCAACTATATATTCATCCCCTAAGTCGATGGACAATGTTTGGTAGTCATAGACTGGGAGTGATGACACCACCCCAACAGCATATCTAGTAATAAGTTCTCCTGGGACTATCTTAATATAATTATTATTAACCAGTCATTTGAAATAATTAGGTACACATTTTCCATTTTATTATGTCATATGATTATGCATTCCATTTATAACTCCATAATATTTCTTCTGTTCTGACCAACTAACCAATTGGTTCAGAACAAATAAATTTATCAAAAGATTTAACTTTTAAAACTAAAACAGCCTGAGTTAGTTCAGTGTGTTATAAAGTTTATTAATATTATTAGACTTCTTAATTATCTGTGTGTGTGTGTTTGTAATCTACCACAACACATTACATATCAGTACCCTAGACTTTTAACGTAGCCACATTCATTAGTAAAAAAGATATGTGTGAGGTCGTTAGTGGTAGTAAGAAGGGCCTTCTGTAATTCACATCTACATTTATCTCAGGAGCCTTCACAGCTGACCTCATACATCACACTAGGTAACATCAACCATACAATACCATCAAAATCCACTACAGTTAGTATATAGATATACTTTTGGCATTTTGTGCTGTAATTGTTGATCGTGATTGTACTTATTTATACAATACGTTGTGTGATTTAGATAGTTATTGTAAGTTATTGTTACTAACTGTCTCTACATTTACATCTTTACTTTTCATCTGTCTTTGTTGACTATTCGTCATCCCTTTACATCTTTTCTGTTGTCTTTTCAGCATGGTCTGATATGTTGTTTATACTTTTGTGTTTCATCTTCGTTTCACTTTATGCTTCTTGTATACTTTTTCCTGTTACGCTACTTAGACTTTCATTCTTTGTATTGTTCAAGTAATGATGTGACTTTAGATCAGGTAATTGGTCCTGATATTTGTATTTGCTTTACATGATTTGACTTAATTGTTAGATTGTGATATTATTTGATTTTTCTCATATGCTGATTTCATATTTCCCTTCTTTACGAATTATACTTCGTTTGCTTGATATTGTCTTTTCTCTTACTATTGTTTGTTGCTTGTTTGAGTGTTATTGTATATGCTTAGCTTAGTTCTGTAATAGATTAATTTTGAGATACTTAGCTTGGTCTTCTAATAGATTAATTTTAGTATTCTTACTTGATTACGTTGGATGATTATTGTTTACTTTACATTTTCTGCTGATATTTTTTGTAGATGTACTATTTTGACTTGTCATAAGATAAATTTTGTAAGCATATGTTAGAGCTTCATTATTTTCTAAATTTTTTGGTACTTAATTTTTAAAAAAAAAATGATAGAACCATTTTTTTCCCCGGGGGTGTGGTAAAATGTTACGGTCAAAGGGGAGTAATCCTGAATATGCTTGGTGGACAGGTTAGATTTTGGGTTGCGGTGCTTGTATGCTTGTTTAGCTATGATGCGTGTTTAAAGTTACGATAGGAATATCTTCTCGTATGAGCGAGAACAGAGTGTATGATCGCTACTCACATCGTTGAGCGCCCGCCTGTGAGGAATTTATCCCTGAGTTGTGTTGAGCTGTGATTAGCTCGCGGCTAAGCCGCATGTATTGTCGGAGCTGTGTTCAAAACAGCGGAGTCTCGTGACCGTTTGAGCGGGAGATGTGTGATCCCAAGGAGTCTATGTTTGGGCGTTGACCGAGCTGGTCAAGCCCTGTGTTTTCTAAGTGTATGCCTACGCAGTGCTGAAGATAAGATGTCGACTAGTGTTTTTTCGCTATATGTGGATGAGTAAGATGGTTAGTGAAGATTTTGGGAGGCCATGATTTGTGCAGGCCATTTTTTGAGAAGTAAGTACTTTATAGGCCATATTATTAAAGATTATTGTAGCTGCCGTGTGATGCAGACTTTGTTGAGTAGTGGAGTACTTTATAGGCCATATTATTGAAGATTATTGTAGCTGCCGTGTGATGCAGGCTTTGTTGAGTAGTGGAGTACTTTGTAGGCCATATTATTGAAGATTATTGTAGCTTCCGTGTGATGCAGGCGTTGTTGAGTAGTGGGAGTACATTATAGGCCATATTATTGAAGATTATTGTAGCTGCCGTGTGATGCAGGCTTTGTTGAGAGCATTAAGACCTACAAGCTGAAAGAGCCAGAAATTTTATACCAGATATCAGGGGCTTATTGCTACATCGGTGAGAAACACAGAAGAACAACCTGATGACTTGGAAACCTTGTTGCTTAAATTCAAGGACATCATAAAGACAGCTGCTGCAGAAGCATGTGGGGAAGTCCGACTTGGGAACAAGAGAAAGAGGACACCTTGGTGGACAGAAGAAGTCAAAGAGAAAATGAGAGAGAAGAAAATGGCATGGAAACAATACTTAGGTGCTAAAAACACAGCAGGACAAATAGAGAAATATAGAGAATATGTTATACTCAGAACAGAAGCAAAGAACAAGGTGCTAGCAGCAAAACAGAAGTCCTGGGAAGAATTTGGAGAAAAGCTAGAAAAGGATGCGCAAGAAAACCAGAAATTGTTCTATAAGACCCTAAAGAACATGAGGAAGGAAAAACAATGCCCTCTTAAATTTATAAAGGACAAGCAAGGCAAATTGCTTACTGCCCCGAAGGAAGTAATGGAAAGATGGAAAGAATATTTCTCAGAACTCCTTGATGGTGAGCAGGGTCAAGCATCAGAAATGATAACCACTAGCACAGAAGAGAAAAACCAATGGTGGTGAAGATGACATAAAGATGGAAGAACTGAAGGCGCACTGGAGAAAATCAAGATGGGCAAAGCAGCAGGGCATGATGGTATAACACCAGAAATGGTTAAGTACATGGGAGCATCAGGTGACCTATTACTCCTAAGGGTCCTACAGGCAGCGTGGTGCAAAAAGGCCATACAAAAAAGGTGACAATCGACAATGTGGAAACCACAGAGGCATATCCCTTCTCAGTGTCCCTGGTAAAATCTACTCTAGAATCCTAGAGCAGAGACTCCGATGCCTAGCTGAGCCACAATTGGATGAAGCCCAGTGAGGATTCCGAGCAAACCGAAGTACTCAAGACCTAATCTTCACACTCAGGCAGCTGAGTGAAAAGGCCCTTGAGTACAAGAGTGAGATCTATCTTTGTTTCATAGATCTGGAAAAGGCGTTTGACAGGGTCCCCTGGAGCAAACTATGGGACTGTTTGGCAAGGAAGAACATTCCAGCACCTCTGATTCATGCTATACAGAGCTTCTACAAGTCTTGCAGAAATTATGTGAGGACAGCAAACTATAAGTCAGAAGAGTTCAGGACCACCACTGGTGTAAGACAAGGCGATATCCTGTCACCTTATCTTTTCATACTCTTCATGGACGATATCATCAAGGCATGTAAGTAGAGAACAAGAAAGTATTCAGTGGGGTACTGGAAGATGAGACAGGTCTGTATTTCAGAGCTAGCATTTGCTGATGATGCTGTCCTGATTGCTAAATCAGAGACACATCTCCAATCCAACCTGCAAGTCTGGAAGGAAGAGCTGGAGAAGAGAGGGATGGTCATAAGCAGCTCTAAAACAAAATCCATGGTGATATCACGAGAAGAAAGAAAACATCAGATTAATTTGGGAGAACAGGTCCTGGAGCAGGTCGACCACTTTAAATATCTCGGAGCTAGTATAGACCGAAAGGGAGGCATCAAAGAAGAGTTGGCCACTCGAAAAGCAGCGGCTGGGAGACTTTTTCAGGCCATAAATCGTGGATTCCTCAGCAAGAAAGAGGTTGGTAAGAAAACGAAGATGGCTGGATACCGCTCCACCTATGTCCCAGTCTTGACATATGGATGCGAGTCGTGGGCAATGACTACAACCCACAAAAGCCAGATCCAAACCTCAGAAATGAGGTATCTGATTAAGGTGGTTGAAGTAACAAGAAGAGACATGGTCCGCAACGAGACGATACGTCAAGGCCTAAAATCCCACCCGCTGCAGACCCAAATAGAACAGTCCCAACTAAGATGGTTTTGCCATGTCTGCAGAATGGGAGAAGATCGGCTACCACGACAAGCATGGGAAACAAAGAGCCAGGGATCCAGACCTCCAGGACGACCCAGAGTCCGCTGGGAGGACAACATTAGACAATCTTTGAAGGACCGAGGACTAGATTGGAACCAGGCCAGGAAGAAGACAGCTGATAGAATAGTCTGGCACTCTCTCTTCCAAACCTCTACACCTCACGGGAGAAGGGGAACAACTAAGTAAGTAAGTAAGATTAAAATGGAAATTTTCATTTGTTTTTTGTTGTTGACAGAAGCGACTTCGCGATAAGAGTCAGCGCTCCTGTTTTCATTAGCGGTCAGATATGTAGGTCAACTTTACGCTCTAGTGTTTGTTCAAGCGGAACCAATCAGCGTCTAACTAGCATCTGATGTGTACCTTTTGAGGGTCAGGACATGTTTACAAGAAAGCGGGAGATTTTGCGTCTGATTTTTTTTTTAAAGACAGTAAATATTTTTTATATTTTTTAGTATAGTACATGATATGTTGTTGTTTTGAGTATAACATGTAATTTCGTTGAAATACTTGATGCATCATTTGATTGCCTTAATTTTTTTTTTTTGGTTTCTATTGTTATTTATAAGACTGTTTTTTGATGATGCATCAGTAAATTTCTTTGCTATTTTTATATTACTGTGTTTGATAATGTGTAGCGTGTCAGTTGATAATGACTTGTCTGTAACTTTTGATGAATGCGGTAAGCGATTTGTGTCTATATACGTTGGTCATAAAACTGTGCCCACTTGTACAATGCCATTATTGACCTTTATACTCCGTTGTTAAATTTGGAGTTGGTTTTTTTTTTGTAGCAGTGTTTGTTAGGATAATTTTTTGTACATAATGAGATTGCCAGCCCTATGCACAAACTCGTTAGTTGTAATGGTACAATAGTTACTTTTAGAAAGTTCATGAGTATTCGTTATCCATTACTTAAATTTTTTCTCATGCTCTGATAGCACATCAGGTTGAGATAGATATAAATTTAAAGCTAGATAATACTAAAACTAAGCTGAACATGATTGTCAGCTGGAAGTAATTTAAATGTTAAATTAAACTGTACAGGTAGAATTAACAGCGATAGCTGATTTTTTTTTTTTTTGATTGAAGAATTTAGAGATCTGGTTTAAGCACTTACTTAACTTACATTATGTTGTTCTTAAATATTTGCAAGCTTGTATGTAGATAACAGTGTGTTTTCTCATGTGTTTTTAATGTGACGTATTTTTTTTGAAAAAAAAAAAAAAAACAAACTTACATTTGTTGATGTGTGTCTGTTTAGAGATAGATTGTTTATATGTCCTTCATTTTCTTAAAGTTGATTTCATTGTTAGTTTATTAATTATAGATTTGAATTGGTTGCAAATGGAATACTATTTTTTTCTTTGGAATTTATCGTTGTGAAACATTTTGGTATTTTATTTTTCTTGAAAAATGTATTTTTTTTTTAACATTGTGATATTTTTTTTCTGCGCCAGCGCTAGACTGTATGTTATAGTTAGTAATGTGCAGTGACATTAGTTCTTGGAAGGTGTTTTTTTTTGGTTGATGTTTTGATGTAGTTTTTCTGTATTTAGCGCGTGACTTTGCGTCAGTGCGAACTTTTTGATAGCGTTTTTATTTTTGTTTGTGTGATATTTTGTATAATTTATTGTTAGTTATGTATAAGTTTTATAATTTGGTTAAATTATTCATTATACTTTGTTTTGTCACAAGCTTTCTTTTGTGATGTTAGTGTGATAAATTTACAATGATACAACGTTAAAATATCTCCAAAATTAACGATAAAATGTAGGGATAAAAATAATGCGTCAGTTACTAGGAGACATGCTCGCCCATGCCAGCCTTTCCTGCCATCATTCAAATTATCTAGTTAGACGTGCAGACAGAACGTTTACCCTTTGTAGACGGGAGAGAACGGAGGACACAAAAAAGGAAAAATATGACTGAACACGTGTTTGAAGATCGCAAGGCTAAAAGACGCAATTGGGGGTGAAAGAAAAAAAATTCACGTCCCTAGTTGACATAAGTAAGGAAATGGACAAGAAAAGGACCTTAGCTCTTATTCGAGACAGTCATTTCTTGGACGTTTTTCGATACTTGGTCTTTATTTGAATGCCGCGGCAAAACACATGAGAGAAGGTTGTCGAACAAATTTCAAAAACTAAACTTGAAAAAAAAAAGTTTTTTCTTAATAATAGAGTTATGAAAATAAAACCTAGCTAGTTTGATAGCCCATCTTGAGCAGTGAAATAATATGCTTTCAATTATACAGACGGATAGATAATAAGGAAGATATTGACAAAAGACTGTATTGTTCATATCAGACGAGCGACTGCACTGTTAACCCATGTCACTAAAAGTTTCGAAAATCTTGGCCTTGAGCATGCAAACGTAAAAATCGAGCTGTAATTAAAGAGAGGGGAAGTGGTGGAGAATTGTAGCTAAAAATAACTTAGGAGGCAGATTCGTGTAGGAAATACATATAAAACCAAGTGTGTTTTTATGAAAAAAAAGTAGAGACAGACGGACTAACAGACCGTAATACATACTTGACTGAGATTTGACTGAAGTGACTTTTTGGTTGTAATTTGAAAGTTAGGGGGGAAGTCGGCGATTAGCCAACGCATTTTATAGTAGCGGGACAGAGAGGTGAAATTTTGCCATTTGACATAAGTCTGTTCAGAGACGCAGTTTAAATTAATAGTGGTGTTGATTCCAGAAGAATACAAATATATAGTGGGACGCCATCATACAGCCAGCAGCTCAGCTGAGTTTTGCTAGCAAATTTAACTGTGTTCTCAATTCTGAATTCTGGTAAGAATGAACAATATTTATTTTGTATATTTTAATAATTCGAGTGATTGATACTGCCAAATCATAAAAATGATTACGACAAGTAAGTGTTCGCTCTAGATCCCCAGCCCAAGTTCAGGGTCTAGAGACATACATACAAAGAAAATATATAGGAACGCCTAAATAAAAACTATGAAAAAGGATCTAGTGTTGAGATCAGTGGAACATATCACCTATCTTATTCAATAGCAGGAAGCTATTGAACATATCTCAGATGCAATGTAGTCTTGGGGGAACTAGTACTATGTGAAACCAACTAGGTAAGATGTGCTGTGTGGTCAGAGAGATCTGACCCAGTCTATGTGGTGTTGTTTTGTGTAGTGTTGTGTGCAGAAGTGGTTCAGGAGGTAGAATTCTGACACATGACCCAATACTTTTGTTTCAGAATTGTGAGTTTCTGTTTGGCACCAAAGCGGTGTCAAATGCTGTAGTGATATACACAAGTGTGGACCAGTGCAGTCTACCATTGTGTCAGAGCAGCCGTATATTATCCCCCAGCACGGAGAGGAGGGGCCACCAGACTTTTGTACTAGATCGACGCAGGCGAGATAAGTGATATCTGGCCTGCTGGACGTTCACCAACTGATTTTCCAACAAATTACCCACTAACTTATCAACTATATATTCATCCCCTAAGTCGATGGACAATGTTTGGTAGTCATAGACTGGGAGTGATGACACCACCCCAACAGCATATCTAGTAATAAGTTCTCCTGGGACTATCTTAATATAATTATTATTAACCAGTCATTTGAAATAATTAGGTACACATTTTCCATTTTATTATGTCATATGATTATGCATTCCATTTATAACTCCATAATATTTCTTCTGTTCTGACCAACTAACCAATTGGTTCAGAACAAATAAATTTATCAAAAGATTTAACTTTTTAAAACTAAAACAGCCTGAGTTAGTTCAGTGTGTTATAAAGTTTATTAATATTATTAGACTTCTTAATTATCTGTGTGTGTGTGTTTGTAATCTACCACAACACATTACATATCAGTACCCTAGACTTTTAACGTAGCCACATTCATTAGTAAAAAAGATATGTGTGAGGTCGTTAGTGGTAGTAAGAAGGGCCTTCTGTAATTCACATCTACATTTATCTCAGGAGCCTTCACAGCTGACCTCATACATCACACTAGGTAACATCAACCATACAATACCATCAAAATCCACTACAGTTAGTATATAGATATACTTTGGCATTTTGTGCTGTAATTGTTGATCGTGATTGTACTTATTTATACAATACGTTGTGTGATTTAGATAGTTATTGTAAGTTATTGTTACTAACTGTCTCTACATTTACATCTTTACTTTTCATCTGTCTTTGTTGACTATTCGTCATCCCTTTACATCTTTTCTGTTGTCTTTTCAGCATGGTCTGATATGTTGTTTATACTTTTGTGTTTCATCTTCGTTTCACTTTATGCTTCTTGTATACTTTTTCCTGTTACGCTACTTAGACTTTCATTCTTTGTATTGTTCAAGTAATGATGTGACTTTAGATCAGGTAATTGGTCCTGATAGTTGTATTTGCTTTACATGATTTGACTTAATTGTTAGATTGTGATATTATTTGATTTTTCTCATATGCTGATTTCATATTTCCCTTCTTTACGAATTATACTTCGTTTGCTTGATATTGTCTTTTCTCTTACTATTGTTTGTTGCTTGTTTGAGTGTTATTGTATATGCTTAGCTTAGTTCTGTAATAGATTAATTTTGAGATACTTAGCTTGGTCTTCTAATAGATTAATTTTAGTATTCTTACTTGATTACGTTGGATGATTATTGTTTACTTTACATTTTCTGCTGATATTTTTTTGTAGATGTACTATTTTGACTTGTCATAAGATAAATTTTGTAAGCATATGTTAGAGCTTCATTATTTTCTAAATCTTTTGGTACTTAATTTTAAAAAAAAAATGATAGAACCATTTTTTTCCCCGGGGGTGTGGTAAAATGTTACGGTCAAAGGGGAGTAATCCTGAATATGCTTGGTGGACAGGTTAGATTTTGGGTTGCGGTGCTTGTATGCTTGTTTAGCTATGATGCGTGTTTAAAGTTATGATAGGAATATCTTCTCGTATGAGCGAGAACAGAGTGTATGATCGCTACTCACATCGTTGAGCGCCCGCCTGTGAGGAATTTATCCCTGAGTTGTGTTGAGCTGTGATTAGCTCGCGGCTAAGCCGCATGTATTGTCGGAGCTGTGTTCAAAACAGCGGAGTCTCGTGACCGTTTGAGCGGGAGATGTGTGATCCCAGGAGTCTATGTTTGGGCGTTGACCGAGCTGGTCAAGCCCTGTGTTTTCTAAGTGTATGCCTACGCAGTGCTGAAGATAAGATGTCGACTAGTGTTTTTTCGCTATATGTGGATGAGTAAGATGGTTAGTGAAGATTTTGGGAAGCCATGATTTGTGAAGGCCAATTTTTGAGAAGTAAGTACTTTATAGGCCATATTATTAAAGATTATTGTAGCTGCCGTGTGATGCAGACTTTGTTGAGTAGTGGAGTACTTTATAGGCCATATTATTGAAGATTATTGTAGCTGCCGTGTGATGCAGGCTTTGTTGAGTAGTGGAGTACTTTATAGGCCATATTATTAAAGATTATTGTAGCTGCCGTGTGACACAGGCTTTGTTAAGAGCATTAAGACCTACAACCTGAAAGAGCCAGAAATTTATACCAGATATCAGGGGCTTATTGCTACATCGTTGAGAAACACAGAAGAACAACCTGATGACTTGGAAACCTTGTTGCTTAAATTCAAAGACATCATAAAGACAGCTGCTGCAGAAGCATGTGGGGAAGTCCGACTTGGGAACAAGAGAAAGAGGACACCTTGGTGGACAGAAGAAGTCAAAGAGAAAATGAGAGAGAAGAAAATGGCATGGAAACAATACTTAGGTGCTAAAAACACAGCAGGACAAATAGAGAAATATAGAGAATATGTGATACTCAGAACAGAAGCAAAGAACAAGGTGCTAGCAGCAAAAGAGAAGTCCTGGGAAGAATTTGGAGAAAAGCTAGAAAAGGATGCGCAAGAAAACCAGAAATTGTTCTATAAGACCCTAAAGAACATGAGGAAGGAAAAACAATTCATTCATAACCCTCCACTCCCAAAGGAGCATAGGCCTTCAACAAACACATGCCAAGTCCTCCTGTCACGTGCCATCATCTCAAGTTCTTTCCATGTTCTCCTCATCATTTTCACCTCTGTTTCCAACTCTCTTCTCCATGTACTTCTTGGTCTTCCTCTGCCTCTCTTGCCCTGGGGGTTCCAGAACAAGGACTGCCTTGTAATGCTATCAACAGGTTTCCTCAGTGTGTGTCCTATCCATCGCCATCGTCTTCTTCTCATCTCTTGTTCCACTGGCACTTGTCCAGTTCTTGTCATCAGTTCCACATTGGTAACCTTGTCATACCATTTTAATCCCTCTATTCTACGCAAGCACCCATTTATGAAAGTCTGTAGCTTTTTGGTTGTTGTCTTTGTTGTTCTCCATGTCTCCGAGCCATACAATAGGACTGACTTCACATTTGAGTTGAAGATTCTTATTTTCGTGTTGGATCCTATTTCTCTTGATCTCCATATATTTCCCAATGCAATGAAAGCTCCTCTTGCTTTTTGTATTCTTATTTTGATATCGCTGTCTGTCCCTCCAACTTTATCTATATTACTGCCAAGATATGTGTATGATTCTACATCTTGTATTGGCGTTTCTTCAAGTTCAACCCTGTTTTCATTACCTGCATTTATTCGCATTATTTTTGTCTTTTCCCTGTGTATTTTCAGACCCAATTGCTGTGACCTCTCATCGAGTGTTTTCAATTTGTCCTGCATCTGATTACGGTTATGGGACAGGAGAGCCAAATCATCAGCAAAATCCAGATCATCCAACTGCTTAGTCAGAGTCCACTGGATTCCATTTCTGTTGTGTGTTGTCGATGATCTCATAACCCAATCTATTGCCAGCAAGAAAAGAAATGGAGACAAGAGGCATCCCTGTCGCACTCCTGTTCTTATCCCAAATGGTTCTGTAAGCTGTCCTTCATGAAGAACTCTGCACGTCATGTCTTCATAGGTTTTCTTTATTAAATTAATGATCTTCAGGGGAACTCCATAATGCCTCATCAATTTCCAAAGTGATTCTCTGTCCACACTGTCAAATGCTTTTTCGTAGTCCACAAATCCGATGTATAGTGGTGAATTCCATTCCAGACTTTGTTCAACTATTATTCTCAAAGTGGCTATCTGGTCTGTACATGATCTGTTTTGTCGAAAACCTGCTTGTTCATCTCTCAATTTCTTGTCTATGGACTCCTTTAATCTCTCAAGGATAATCCTGTTCAATACCTTTCCTGGCACTGATAGTAACATTATTCCTCTATAATTTGTGCACTCTTGTAGATTTCCCTTCTTAGGCAACTTAACCAGATATCCTTCCTTCCATTCTGCTGGTATCTCTTCTTTTTCCCAGACTTTACCAAGTAATTTATATAACATCTCTGTAGCCGTGTCGATATCTGCTTTGATGGCCTCTGCTGGAATGCCATCAGGTCCAGACGCTTTTCCATCTCTTAGAAGCTTTATGGCTTTCTTTATTTCTTCCTTCGTTGGTCTTTCACCGTTAATTTGTAGCTGTTCTTCTGCTGGCTGGATGTCCGGCGGGTTTTGTGGAGCTGGTCTATTGAGAAGGTCCCCAAAATATTCTGTCCACCTCTTCATTTGCTCTTGTATATTGCTGAGCAGTTTCCCATCTTATCTTTTATGAGGCAACTTGTTTGCTTGTATTTCCCTGTTAGCTTCTTTGTGCTGCTATACAGTTCTCTCATATTTCCTTTGGCTGCAGCATCTTCTGCCTCTCTTGCCAACTCCTCAATATACTTCCTCTTGTCTCTTGTGATACTTCTTTTTACTTCTTTGTTTGCTTCTGTGTACACTTCTTGAGCCTTGGCTTTGGAACTTCTGGTTTTGCTTGTGTTTAACTCTGCTTTCTTGTTTTTTCTATCTTTTATCTTATTGATGGTTTCTGTTGTTATCCATGCTTTTTGTTGTCTTTCCCTTTTCCCCAGTATTTCTTCACATGTCTCCTTCCATACCGTTTTGACCTGCTGCCAATAGTCTTCTGTATTCTCTACATCTTCCAACTGTTGGAGCACTTGGAATTTGTTGGATACTGTGACCGCAAATTTTTCTCTTGTTTCTTGATTTCTTAGCTGGCCTACATTAAACTGTTGTCTATAATTTTGCATTGTTGCATATCTCTTGAGTTTCATTTTTACTTTGGCTATCAGAAGATGGTGATCTGATGCCACATCTGCTCCTCTATATACCTTTACATCCTGCAATGATGATCTAAACTTCTTCTTTATGCATATATGATCGATCTGATTTTCTGTTCTATGGTCTGGTGATATCCATGTTGCCTTGTGTATTCTCTTATGTGGAAACATGCTTCCTCCTATAGCCAGTTGATTTGAAGCACAGAAGTTTGCGAATAGTTCTCCATTTTCATTCATTACTCCTAGCCCATGTTTTCCCATGACTTCTTCAAATCCGGTATTGACTGTACCTATCTTTGCATTCATGTCACCCATCAAAATTGTGATGTCTCTTCTTTTTATTTTATCCATAATTTCCTGTAGTTTAGTATAAAATGCTTCTTTCACAGACTCTTCTTTGTCATTAGTTGGTGCATAACATTGGATGACATTGACATGAATTTTCTTTTTAGCTGTTTTGAAAATAGCTGTTATTATTCTGGGTCCCACAGCTTCCCATTCAATGAGTGCTTTCTGTGCTTCTTTAGATAACATAAGAGCTACCCCTTCACTGTGGTGTGAACTTTCGTCTTCGTGTCCTGAGGACAGCACCAATTCACCTGTGATGAGTTTCTTCCTGTCTACCCCCTTCCACTTTGTTTCACACATTCCCAGAACCTCGATTTTGTATTCCCTCATTTCTGCTGCTACTTGTGCCACTTTCCCTTGTTCGTTCAATGTCCGAACATTCCAGGTGCCAAATCTGGAAGTTCTCCTAGAAGAAAGAAGGTTAGTCAGCAACACAGACTCCTTTCGGCTTTCTCTGTGTTGCATCATACGCCTCCCCGCGAGAGGACCTTCCCCTGTCTTGGATGGCTGTGTTTTTATTTTCTTTATTTGACTTGTCCATATTTGTTGAAGTTTTTTGTGGTTTAAATTTTTTTTTTACAGGATGGGGTAACCGGCCCCATGCCCAACCCTCCTTAGTCGCCTTCTACGACATGCTTGGCAGGGGACAGTGTTACTATTCTTTGCTCCCCTTTCGGGCCCCGGTAACACACGGGTGAAGGAAAAACAATGCCCTCTTAAATTTATAAAGGACAAGCAAGGCAAATTGCTTACTGCCCCGAAGGAAGTAATGGAAAGATGGAAATAATATTTCTCAGAACTCCTTGATGGTGAGCAAGGTCAAGCATCAGAAATGATAACCACTGGCACAGAAGAGAAAGCCAATGGTGGTGAAGATGACATAAAGATGGAAGAACTGAAGGCGCACTGGAGAAAATCAAGATGGGCAAAGCAGCAGGGCATGATGGTATAACACCAGAAATGGTTAAGTACATGGGAGCATCAGGTGACCTATTACTCCTAAGGGTCCTACAGGCAGCGTGGTGCAAAAAGGCCATACCAAAGGATTGGGGGATTGCCATCATAACACCGATTTTCAAAAAAAGGTGACAATCGACAATGTGGAAACCACAGAGGCATATCCCTTCTCAGTGTCCCTGGTAAAATCTACTCTAGAATCCTAGAGCAGAGACTCCGATGCCTAGCTGAGCCTCAATTGGATGAAGCCCAGTGAGGATTCCGAGCAAACCGAAGTACTCAAGACCTAATCTTCACACTCAGGCAGCTGAGTAAAAAGGCCCTTGAGTACAAGAGTGAGATCCATCTTTGTTTCATAGATCTGGAAAAGGCGTTTGACAGGGTCCCCTGGAGCAAACTATGGGACTGTTTGGCAAGGAAGAACATTCCAGCACCTCTGATTCATGCTATACAGAGCTTCTACAAGTCTTGCAGAAATTATGTGAGGACAGCAAACTATAAGTCAGAAGAGTTCAGGACCACCACTGGTGTAAGACAAGGCGATATCCTGTCACCTTATCTTTTCATACTCTTCATGGACGATATCATCAAGGCATGTAAGTAGAGAACAAGAAAGTATTCAGTGGGGTACTGGAAGATGAGACAGGTCTGTATTTCAGAGCTAGCATTTGCTGATGATGCTGTCCTGATTGCTAAATCAGAGACACATCTCCAATCCAACCTGCAAGTCTGGAAGGAAGAGCTGGAGAAGAGAGGGATGGTCATAAGCAGCTCTAAAACAAAATCCATGGTGATATCACGAGAAGAAAGAAAATATCAGATTAATTTGGGAGAACAGGTCCTGGAGCAGGTCGACCACTTTAAATATCTCGGAGCTAGTATAGACCGAAAGGGAGGCATCAAAGAAGAGTTGGCCACTCGAAAAGCCGAGGCTGGGAGACTTTTTCAGGCCATAAATCGAGGATTCCTCAGCAAGAAAGAGGTTGGTAAGAAAACGAAGATGGCTGGATACCGCTCCACCTATGTCCCAGTCTTGACATATGGATGCGAGTCATGGGCAATGACTACAACCCACAAAAGCCAGATCCAAACCTCAGAAATGAGGTATCTGAGGAAGGTGGTTGAAGTAACAAGAAGAGACATGGTCCGCAACCAGACGATACGTCAAAGCCTAAAATCCCACCCGCTGCAGACCCAAATAGAACAGTCCCAACTAAGATGGTTTTGCCATGTCTGCAGAATGGGAGAAGATCGGCTACCACGACAAGCATGGGAAACAAAGAGCCAGGGATCCAGACCTCCAGGACGACCCAGAGTCCGCTGGGAGGACAACATTAGACAATCTTTGAAGGACCGAGGACTAGATTGGAACCAGGCCAGGAAGAAGACAGCTGATAGAATAGTCTGGCGCTCTCTCTTGCAAACCTCTACACCTCACGGGAGAAGGGGAACAACTAAGTAAGTAAGTAAGATTAAAATGGAAATTTTCATTTGTTTTTTTGTTGTTGACAGAAGCGACTTTGCGATAAGAGTCAGCGCTCCTGTTTACATTAGCGGTCAGATATGTAGGTCAACTTTACGCTCTAGTGTTTGTTCAAGCGGAACCAATCAGCGTCTAACTAGCATCTGATGTGTACCTTTTGAGGGTCAGGACATGTTTACAAGAAAGCGGGAGATTTTGCGTCTGATTTTTTTTTAAAAGACAGTAAATATTTTTTGTATTTTTTAGTATAGTACATGATATGTTGTTGTTTTGAGTATAACATGTAATTTCGTTGAAATACTTGATGCATCATTTGATTGCCTTAATTTTTTTTTTTTGGGTTTCTATTGTTATTTATAAGACTGTTTTTTGATGATGCACCAGTAAATTTCTTTGCTATTTTTATATTACTGTGTTTGATAATGTGTAGCGTGTCAGTTGATAATGACTTGTCTGTAACTTTTGATGAATGCGGTAAGCGATTTGTGTCTATATACGTTGGTCATAAAACTGTGCCCACTTGTACAATGCCATTATTGACCTTTATACTCCGTTGTTAAACTTGGAGTTGTTTTTTTTTTTAGCAGTGTTTGTTAGGATAATTTTTTGTACATAATGAGATTGCCAGCCCTATGCACAAACTCGTTAGTTGTAATGGTACAATAGTTACTTTTAGAAAGTTCATGAGTATTCGTTATCCATTACTTAAATTTTTTCTCATGCTCTGATAGCACATCAGGTTGAGATAGATATAAATTTAAAGCTAGATAATACTAAAACTAAGCTGAACATGATTGTCAGCCGGAAGTAATTTAAAGGTTAAATTGAACTGTACAGGTAGAATTAACAGCGATAGCTGATATTATTTTTTTTTTTTTGATTGAAGAATTTAGAGATCTGGTTTAAGCACTTACTTAACTTACATTATGTTGTTCTTAAATATTTGCAAGCTTGTATGTAGATAATAGTGTGTTTTCTCATGTGTTTTTTATGTGACGTATTTGTAAAAAAAAACTTACATTTGTTGATATGTGTCTGTTTAGAGATAGATTGTTTATATGTCCTTCATTTTCTTAAAGTTGATTTCATTGTTAGTTTATTAATTATAGATTTGAATTGGTTGCAAATGGAATACTATTTTTTGCTTTGGAATTTATCGTTGTGAAACATTTTGGTATTTTATTTTTCTTGAAAAATGTATTTTTTTTTAACATTGTGATATTTTTTTTCTGCGCCAGCGCTAGACTGTATGTTATAGTTAGTAATGTGTAGTGACATTAGTTCTTGGAAGTTGTTTTTTTTTATGCTTTGATGTAGTTTTTCTGTATTTAGCACGTGACTTTGCGTCAGTGCGAACTTTTTGATAGCCTTTTTATTTTTGTTTGTGTGATATTTTGTATAATTTATTGTTAGTTATGTATAAGTTTTATAATTTGGTTAAATTATTTATTATACTTTGTTTTGTCACAAGCTTTCTTTTGTGATGTTAGTATATAGATATACTTTGGCATTTGGTGTTGTAATTGTTGATCGTGATTGTACTTATTTATACAATACGTTGTGTGATTTAGATAGTTATTGTAAGGTATTGTTACCAACTTTCTCTACATTTACATCTTTACTTTTCATCTGTCTTTGTTGACTAATCGTCATCCCTTTACATCTTTTCTGTTGTCTTTTCAGCATGGTCTGATATGTTGTTTATACTTCCGTGTTTCATCTTCGTTTCACTTTATGCTTCTTGTATACTTTTTCCTGTTACAATACTTAGACTTTCATTCTTTGTATTGTTCAAGTAATGATGTGACTCTAGATCAGGTAATTGGTCCTGATAGTTGTATTTGCTTTACATGATTTGACTTAATTGTTAGATTGTGATATTATTTGATTTTTCTCATATGCTGATTTCATATTTCCCTTCTTTACGAATTATATTTCGTTTGCTTGATATTGTCTTTTCTCTTACTATTGTTTGTTGCTTGTTTGAGTGTTATTGTATATGCTTAGCTTAGTTCTGTAATAGATTAATTTTGAGATACTTAGCTTGGTCTTCTAATAGATTAATTTTAGTATTCGTACTTGATTACGTTGGATGATTATTAATTACTTTACATTTTCTGCTGATGTTTTTTGTAGATGTACTATTTTGACTTGTCATAAGATAAATTTTGTAAGCATATGTTAGAGCTTCATTATTTTCTAAATTTTTTGGTACTTAATTTAAAAAAAAAATTATAGAACCATTTTTTCCCCGGGGGTGTGGTAAAATGTTAAGGTCAAAGGGAGTAATCCTGAATATGCTTGGTGGACAGGTTAGATTTTGGGTTGCGGCGCTTGTATGCTTGTTTAGCTATGATGCGTGTTTAAAGTTATGATAGGAATATCTTCTCGTATGAGCGAAAACAGAGTGTATGATCGCTACTCACATCGTTGAGTCCCGCCTGTGAGGAATTTATCCCTGAGTTGTGTTGAGCTGTGATTAGCTCGCGGCTAAGCCGCATGTATTGTCGGAGCTGTGTTCAAAACAGCGGAGTCTCGTGACTGTTTGAGCGGGAGATGTGTGATCCCAGGCGTCTATGTTTGGGCGTTAACCGAGCTGGTCAAGCCCTGTGTTTTCTAAGTGTATGCCTGCGCAGTGCTGAAGATAAGATGTCGACTAGTGTTTTTTTGCTATATGTAGATGAGTAAGATGGTTAGTGAAGATTTTGGGAGGCCATGATTTGTGCAGGCCATTTTTTGAGAAGTAAGTACTTTATAGGCCATATTATTGAAGATTATTGTAGCTGCCGTGTGATGCAGACTTTGTTGAGTAGTGGAGTACTTTATAGGCCATATTATTGAAGATTATTGTAGCTGCCGTGTGATGCAGGCTTTGTTGAGTAGTGGAGTACTTTATAGGCCATATTATTGAAGATTATTGTAGCTGCGATGTGAGCAGGCTTTGTTGAGTAGTGGAGTACTTTATAGGCCATATTATTGAAGATTATTGTAGCTGCCGTGTGATGCAGGCTTTGTTGAGTAGTGGAGTACTTTATAAGCCATATTATTGAAGATTATTTTAGCTGCCGTGTGATGCAGGCTTTGCTGAGTAGTGGAGTACTTTATAGGCCTTATTATTGAAGATTATTGTAGCTGCCGTCTGATGCAGGCTTTGTTGAGTAGTGGAGTACTTTATAGGCCATATTATTGAAGATTGTGTATTGATTCTATGGATTCTTGTATGCTATTGTATCTGTGTAGTGTACCGTCCCTGGTTGATGTTACTGTGAATAAATTATGTCTGTAAGTTGGAAATGAACACCAGTCTGATTCGTTGGTCTATGCTTGACCGTACGTTGCTATGGTGTGAGTGATTGTACCATCCATACCACTCACTTCAACATCTTCACAGTGACAGAATACAGTAGTAACACTTACTTAGAAATAGCCCTGTGTGGGCGTGGCCTATAGGTATCGAGTGTTTGCCTGTGTGGCGTGTACTCAGAACATAACGTTGACCCATTTAACATTGATGCCCAGCTCGGCGTGTTTGTCACCATTTTCATCATTAATAAAAATCCCGATTTCACCGACAGTATCAGTGGCCCCACACTGGCCACCACTGATACTGTCGGTGCAATCGGGATTTTTATTAATGATGAAAATGGTGACAAACACGCCGAGCTGGACATCAATGTTAAATGAGTCAACGTTATGCCCAGCTCGCCGTGTTTGTCACCATTTTCATCCTTAATAAAAATCCCGATTGCACTGACAGTATCAGTGGCCCCACACTGGCCAACACTGATACTGTCGGTGCAATCGGGATTTTTATTAATGATGAAAATGGTGACAAACACGCCGAGCTGGGCATCAATGTTAAATGGGTCAACGTTATGTTCTGAGTACACGCCACACAGGCAAACACTGTAGAAGTACGCTGGTAAGCGATGAACAGGTTCTCCATACCTATAGGCCACGCCCACACAAGGCTATTTCTAAGTAAGTGTTACTACTGTATTCTGTCACTGTGAAGATGTTGAAGTGAGTGGTATGGATGGTACAATCACTCACACCATAGCAACGTACGGTCAAGCATAGACCAACGAATCAGACTGGTGTTCATTTCCAACTTACAGACATAATTTATTCACAGTAATATCAACCAGGGACGGTACACTACACAGATACAATAGCATACAAGAATCCATAGAATCAATACACAATCTTCAATAATAAGGCCTATAAAGTACTCCACTACTCAACAAAGCCTGCATCACACGGCAGCTACAATAATCTTCAATAATATGGCCTATAAGGTATTCCACTACTCAGCAAAGCCTGCTCACACGGCAGCTACAATAATATTCAATAATAAGGCCTATAAAGTACTCCACTACTCAGCAAAGCCTGCATCACACGGCAGCTACAATAATCTTCAATAATATGGCCTATAAGGTACTCCACTACTCAACAAAGCCTGCATCACACGGCAGCTACAATAATCTTCAATAATATGGCCTATAAAGTGCTACACTACTCAACAAAGTCTGCATCACACGGCAGCTACAATAATCTTTAATAATATGGCCTATAAAGTACTTACTTCTCAAAAAATGGCCTGCACAAATCATGGCCTCCCAAAATCTTCACTAACCATCTTACTCATCCACATATAGCGAAAAAACACTAGTCGACATCTTATCTTCAGCACTGCGCAGGCATACACTTAGAAAACACAGGGCTTGACCAGCTCGGTCAACGCCCAAACACAGACTCCTGGGATCACATATCTCCCGCTCAAACAGTCACGAGACTCCGCTGTTTTGAACACAGCTCCGACAATACATGCGGCTTAGCCGCGAGCTAATCACAGCTCAACACAACTCAGGGATAAATTCCTCACAGGCGGGGACTCAACGATGTGAGTAGCGATCATACGCTCTGTTCTCGCTCATACGAGAAGATATTCCTATCATAACTTTAAACACGCATCACAGCTAAACAAGCATACAAGCGCCGCAACCCAAAATCTAACCTGTCCACCAAGCATATTTAGGATTACTCCCCTTTGACCTTAACACCGCTCCATCTATGCTCCAGCTTGTCACATAATTGTTCGTTCTCTTTTGAATATTTTCTCTCTCTCTCTCTCTCTCTCTCTCTTTCTCTCTCTCTCTCTCTCTCTGTCTTTCTCTCTCTGCCATTATCTATTTATTTCTCATTTGCAGAGTACAGAAATCCGCGCCCCAGTCACTGTTTACATTTTCACACTTTAATTCGTGTCAGTTCAAATCATCATTGACCATCCTTAACTCTTTAAGCCCCAAGAGCCAGTATACTGTACTTCCCGCTAGACCCATTTGGCCCAAGAGCCAGTATACTGGCTTTCGTATCTCTTGATTCTTTCTATGGCTGTTTTCTAATTTTGACAACTCAAAAACGCTATCTTCTTAAAGTATAGCCATCCATTATGGACTTTTGTTATTTATGAATATGAACATTTAAAAAAAATATTTCCAAACAAAAACAATAAAAACATACTGGTATGGCCATTTTTGTTTGGGCCAAACCCACCTTTTTGCTTGGGACTGAAAGACTTAAGGATTAATTGTAATCGCTTAAGTGATGCACCAGATTGACTTCAGGCGTGAATTGTTTGTTTACGATTGCACAACCATTTCCGTACAGACTCGTCAATCGGGGAGTGTTACGTCAGTGTTCATACAAGCGACTAGGAGTGTCTGATTAGTGACACAATCACTACCCTCGAAGTTACCTGTGATGATAATTACAGATAATATTAATCTGGTGAGACATTTGAAGAGTGCATTTGTAAATGCGATAAGACTGATGGAAACCACACTACCTTATATGGAAAGTGAGTTTTGAAATCCACATTTTATGTGTCACGCAGAATTTGTCCATGAGGAAGTGTTGGGCTAACCCCATCATAACATGCATGATTGAATGATATTGGCTTGCATTCGGAATGTAAAATTACAACACTCCTGATTGGAGCCTTGTCAAATAGTAACAACTATGTGCGTGGGCCGAAAGTTGCAATATAATCTGACACTTTTGCCGGTCTAGAGCACTGTAAAATTCAACTCGCCAAGAAGACGGTCAGACAGGAAAAAGTAAGGAATATGATCAGAATTCTACTTTAAAAGACCGGACAACGTGTTTGAGCATCCTGTGAACTTGTGTGACGAAACAACGGATAATTTGGATTTTCCGATCTGTCCCATTTTCCTTATTCTTTTAATTTCTTTGGCTTCACCGGCTATACGCACTTTCGCGTTCTTCATTTTTCTTGTCGTCTTACTTTGCCCTATTATTCCCCTCTCAGACACACACCCCGAAGCGTGGCTGGGTTTTTGTTTTTCGTTTCTTGCATTATAAATGCATCGCTCGATCTATAGCTGCCAGCAGCCAGCATCGTGTGATAATCTTGCGTAATTGCACCTAGTGTTTGCCAGACCAGCGGAACGCTCTTCGCTCGTAACAGTGTTTTTGATCACCAGCGAGAAAATAGATTCTTTGCAAAGCAAACCGCTGTCTTACTAAAGTTGGTAGCTTGAGCGGCGCAACGAGGCAGATACCCTTTGATAGCCGGGTATCCCCCTGTTGACTCCGTTTTATCGTTGAGTTCAGTTTATACTGGTGAAGTGGTAGCTTAAAACGCGAATGGTTAAAATGAACGAATGTCAACAATATTCTTCAAACGAACTTCAACAAGTAGTATTGAACTGGGTGAACTGGGCAAGTACTGGCAGTACAGAAGTCGGTGGTGACTGTACATAGATTTTTATTCAACACAGCACATACGGAGTGGACAAGACTAACATCGTCACAGGCGCAGAAATCATACGTCAACATGTTGATAATTACTTTTAAAGTTCCTGAAGATTCTCTACTATTAAAGTCCTCTGACTCAAGTGACTGAGGAACACCAAACTGTTACCATATACTATTCCGCTCATTCAAGTCCATTGACCTTCCTTCAAGGACGTACATCATGGTAACGTATTCATACTCCAGGATAAAATTCTTCCATATCATACTTCATAATCCCAGACTTTCTCCATACATCCCGTTAGATATAGTATATAGTTTTCAAACAAAGTCATACATGATAATACGAACAGGTTAGAGATTCCAGTTGACTAACCTCTCCCATTCTATGCCACGCTTCTGGCATTGTAGTAACAGCATATTAAACATGTGAAGCATATAAATTCATTAACTTGATTTCTTGTAGGTATTCTCCCTCTACGAAAAGATTCAAAGGCTATCGACTCCGGGTGTCCAATTCTAGGAATGTCATCTACGATGAATTCCCGCTAGACCATTAATAGGAGCGGCCTGATACTTTAATGTACATAAATAAACATGCCATAAGAAATGGGGCGACACTTACTTTATACTTCCACTATTGACTTCGCCATGAAGATCAATAGATACGAATACAACTGATGGCTACTTCACATTTGCCAAAATCAAAGGATAACACAGCGGACATAAATATGGTCCGAGCTGCCCCATTCATGACGTCAGAAACTACTCAACTAGGTTACACGTGCGTCCAAAGCAACTCACACTGCATTGTGCACGTCAGTGCGTGAATCAATCGAACGCACAAATAATATAACTATATAAAACTGGTGCGTACATTTGGCAGGACCGAAGACTACCCCCGTAGGTAATAAATGTACGTAACATCTCCCTTATCACCTCCCCTTAAAAAAATTAATTCTATTAATTTTTTTGAAATAAGTACCCGAGAGAGGTGAGTCAAAACTACAACAAGATTTATGACATGCATAAAATTATATCATATTAAGAAAAGAATATTAAATGAAAACAATATAACTAAATGATAGTATGCATTAAAGCACACATCCACCATCGACCTACTTTGGAACGATGTGGTAATATTCGAAGTAAAAAGAAGTTGAAAATGAAAATGAAATAAACCATAAAAAAAAAGATGATAATAAAATTCAACAAAATTGTTTTAAAAGAAATTTGAAACATATGATTTCAAAAATGAAAATGAACAGCAACACTGATGATGATCAATGATAAAAGAATCAATAAAACAGAAAATTTTAAAATACAACATGCAAAATGAAACAAAGCATAATTAAACACTTTAAGAAGCAACGCACTTACTATTTCCTAACACTAGTAAGTTTGACTAGTTATCTAAAAGTGAGATATCATGTAGTGGGATACGTGAATACACGTATTGCGAAACACTAATAAAGTTAGTAGATGTGTGATTTATAATCAATCAAATTGATTAAATTGACTTATACTAATTAATAGTACTTAATTTATGAACAAATAACTAATTACTAATTTATTCTAAGTGATTTCAATTTCACTCATTGTTAATATTCTTTTAGAACTAGTTAAATCGACAAGAATATGTTCTAAATGTACCATGTCTGAAATACGTTTACGAACACGATATGTAGTGTAATCTGTTCCATAACAATAGTGAATGTCTATTTGTCGCATTTACCAATGTTTCCATACTAAAAAAAAAATGTTACTTTAATATCACTGTTCCCGTTCTAACAAAACGTTACTTCACAAGAAATAATGTTATAATCCATACGTAAGTATATTCTGAAAGTTATATATATACGAATACTGCAGAACTACACATAGTCTCCACAGATGTATAATCAGTGACCATGTACAAAGTTATTCATGTTTCTGTGAGGACGTTTCACCATCTGGAAGTGGTTTAATTTCGACATGTTCACTAGGGCATCTTGAAAGACAGTCTGCAAACACATTCTGTACTCCAGGAATAGCTCGTATCTCAAAATGGAACGGTTGAAGCGCAATAGCGTAACGCGCTGACTTTGATGACTTCACGTTCCCTGTGTTCAGTGCTGTAAGAGCTTTCTGGTCGGATTCCACCACAAAGTGTGATCCGAGGAGATAACGATCCAGTTTATTGATGGACCAGACAAGAGCGAGGAGCTCTTTATCCAGAACGGAATACTTCATCTCGCTCGTCGTAAGCTTTCTGGATACGTACATAACCGGAAATAAGGTGCCTCCGTATTCCTGCATCAAAACTGCCGTGATAGCGTAGGAAGAAGCATCACTGCGAAGAACAAAGGTGAGATCTTTGTTAGGCAACCTTAAAAAAGGCTTATTTGAAAAAAATTGTTTTATATAATCTAAAGCCATTTGATGATCCTGCGACCACTTTATTACATTAGTTGTACCTTTTTTTTAGTAACGAAGAAAGAGGTGCAGTTATAGTAGACAAATGAGGGATGAATTTAGAATAGAACTGTATTAGTCCTAAGAGCGACCTCACTTGTTTTTTTGTCTTAGGTGCTGAGATGTTTAAAATTTTAGAGACGTTACTGTCTTCTGTATACATTAAACCGCGACCTATACGGTGACCAAGAAATGAGATGTCATGAAAACCGACAAAAGCCTTTGAAGGTTTCGCTGTTAAGTTATAATCCCGTAAGGTAGAAAGTAAAGATTTTAAACCCTGAATATGTTCATCCCAAGAGTCACTGAAAAGACAGATGTCATCTATATAAGTAATGACATCGGGACGATGAGAGAATATGCGGCGCATCATGCGTACAAAGGTAGCTGGCGCATTCATTAGACCGAATGGCATAAAATTCCATTGAAAAAGACCCCGTGGTGTCGAGAAAGCGGTGAATGGCTTTGCTTTAGGGGTTAATGGCACTTGCCAATAACCCTTTGAAAGGTCAAATTTCGAAAAGAATGTGGCATGAGATAATTTCTCTAATAAGTCGTCTAAAAGAGGTAATGGTTCCGCATCGAATTTTGTAACTTTGTTTAATTTCCTGTAATCTACGCAAAGACGTATATTGTTGTCCTTCTTCCGAATGATTACCATAGAAGAAGAATATGGTGATGAAGATGGTTCAATTATATTTAATTGAAGCATCTCATCCAATTCCTTATCAACCTTATCACGAAAGTGTAAAGGAATAGGATATGGACGAACTCGAATAGGTGTATCGTCAGTCAGAATAATGTCATGTTGGATGACTGACGTATGACCTGGGATGTCAGTGAGGACATCCTCATACGTGGGTAGAATATCAGAGACTTGCTGACGTTGATCATCAGTAAGAGTAGATGAGATAGTAACATCATCCCATTTTTCAGTGGAATGGAGTGGTACAACTGGTATTGGTAGTTGTACATCATCGAAAGAAGATTCCTCTTCTTGGATGACTGACAAACTAGAATAGTGTTGAATAGGAGGTGTAGGATCGTCAGTTGCTTGGAACACTGATTGTAGATAATCAGGACGTGAGTAATATTCCTTCAACATATTAATGTGGAAGGTTTTATGTTTACCATTAACATCAACGATGTAGTCGACATCGGATATTCTTGAGATGATCCTGAAAGGACCTCTCCAGGTAATTAAAAGACGATTATTATGCGCAGGGAGTAATACAAAAGCTTCATCACCAGGTATGAGCTGGCGAAGACGTCTATACTTGTTTGCAAATAGACGAGCTTTTTCTTTGGCTTGTTCGGATGATGCAGTAGCTAATCTACAAGCATCTATGATTCTCTTTCTCAGAGAGATCACATACTCATAAGAGGATTGAGTTTCCTCTTCAATATTCTCGTCAACCAATAAGTCGTGGATTAACGACATCGGACCGCGTGGTTGCATGCCGAAAACAAGTTGAAATGGAGAAAACCCCGTTGCTTGATTTTGTACTTCGCGATACGCAAAGAGACAAGCGGGTAGGACCCGATCCCAGTCTTGGGGATGGTCTTGGGTCATCTTACCCAACAACTGCTTGAGTGTCCTATTTAGACGCTCAATTAACCCATTTGACATCGGATGATAAATAGAACTTAGAGATCTGTCTATACCTAATGTCTTCATAACTTGAGACATGGATTCAGAAATGAACTGAACCCCATGATCCGACAAGATTTTCCGTGGAAAACCAATGCGTGAGAAGATTAACATCAATGCCTCTGCTACACTGGCAGATGAAGTGTTCTTGAGAGGGATGGCTTCAGGCCAGCGAGTGCACATATCAATGCACGTAAGGATATGCGTATGCCCTCTAGCAGATGGTAGCATAGGACCAATAATGTCTATAGCCATTTTATCAAATGGTCTAATCGGGATGTCCGCAGCTTGAATAGGAGCCGCATGAAATGGACCCCGTACCTTAACTTCTTGACATATCAAACAGGACCGACAATAGAGAGTGATGTCCTTATGGACGTCTGGCCAGTAGAATGCCGAAAGCACTCTGGATTTGGTACGCGAAAAACCCATATGGCCCGCACATTGCGAGTCATGCGCATGTCGTAATATACGAGATCTCATACAGGATGGGACTATAATCTGAGAACATAAGGATGAATCCTTTTCTCGTATTACTCTAACCAAAATCCCATTTTTAAGTATAAAGTCATGTCTAGATTTTGCAAGTTTGTTGCTGGTATTATTTTTGTTCACATACTGAAAAATTTTTTTTAATGAATCATCATTCTTTTGCAATGTTGCAAACAACTCCCGTGAAATAGGAGCATCATCATCACAAGTGGTGTGAACTGTAGGTTCCATAGGTGTATCATGCGACATATTAGTAGCTTGCGCTCTAGTCACTACTGCATTTGCAGTTTGAATATGTCGCTCTTCCCATTCAGCAATTTGCTGTGGTGTACACTCTTTAATACCATGTATGCGACCAAGTATTAAATCACAAATTGGATTCGGAAGGAGACAAGCTTGAATCTTTCCTGAAAAAAATGGTGTATTAAGATCAATAATAGCAGTGGCAAATGTTTCAATTGTGCCACCAAACGTCACACATTTGACAACCCGGCCCGTGGCACAACTTGGGTTGATCAGCGAAGTCCGGACGCCGACTGTGCTGCAACCTGAGTCAAATAGGAGAGAGCATGAAATATTGTTGACAAATCCCTTGTTAAACTTAAGAGAGCCCTGTCCCTGGTGTACTGACGCAGCAGTGGCCGTACAGACTGCAGGTAGACTAGGCAAGGTATGTCCGCAACGCAGCGTCGTGATCGCCCTGGGCTGGAAAAGAGTAGAGCATTCTGAACAATCTTTGACTTGGGTACAATCAAGAGAACAACACATAGCATTATGAGTTTCAGCTCCTTTACCCTGTTCAATGTTAGCCTGTGTATCACTAAAAGCGACATTAGAATGTCTATTCGTATTACTCAACGATCTATCTCGTCGACGCGATCGATTTTGATTTTTGTCATTAAAATTGCCATAATTGTAGTTTCTGCTAGAGTTAAAATTTGGATGAGTCCGATAATTTGTATAATTATCGTTATGATGTTGGTAAAATGGTTTATTTCCAAAAAATTGTTTGTTTTGCGGACCCTGAGATCTTGATCTCCAGTTTTGTTTATTATAATGTCCTTGATTATTTTTAAAATTATTGTTACCAAAATCTCACGATCTGTGAGCCTGGTTCCAAGAAACATTAAATGGAGCAGATTGTTGAAATTGCTTCCCTTTGTAAAAATTACCATTGTTAAAATTGTCATTATTTCCCTTATTGACATATCTGTCAGCACTAAAGGAACGATTGCGTGAAAAATTGTTTTGTTGTGCTGCAAAAGCAACAGGCAATTCATTCTTAATCTGTGCATTACTTAGATCCATGTTTGGGTGAGCAGTGCAAAAATTTTTAGCATGCTGTTCTAAGTCTTTCATAGATAAAGGTTTCCGTTCGTGTAAAAATGCGAGAAATGTAGGATTTACAGACGAAAGTACCTTATCGCGCATCAGTAAATCGAAGAGACCTTCATACGACTTTTCAATTTTGGATAATTCGATCCATCTTTCTAATGTTAGTCGTATTTGTGACAGAAAATCACTAAAATTTCTGCTAGATTGAGGTAGTAATGTATGAAATCTTGATCGATATTGGTCTTCTGTCATTTGGAATTTTTGCAGAAGTGCCGCTCTAAGAGCATTATAGTCATTTTTCTCACCAATGCTGGTGGTATGATAAACTGCTAATGCGTCCCCTGTGAGTAATCTGGATAAATATGTACAGTATAGAGCTTTATCCACGTTATAAGACACACAAGTGGCCTCAAACCTATCTAGGAAGAATATCACGTCATCAGACGGGGGATTAAATTTTGGTAATTTAAGGTGAATTTCCTTAAAATTATCATGTCTGGATGAAGTTTGGCTTTCAAAAGTTCTCTGAGAATTAGCTTCCTGAGTTAACCTAAGTCTCTCATATTCTGACTCTGCTAATTTCAGTTCATGCTGTCGTTTTCTTTCATTCTCTTCCATCTCAAGCTGAAGTCGTTTTGTGTTTTGTTCAGCTATTAATCTTCTTTCTTGCATTTCTTTTTGTTTATTTCCCATTTCAATATTAAGTAGTCTTTCTTTTTCTGCCGCATCTCTTTTAAATTGCTCTTCAGCCTCCTTTTTTTTTCTGTTCGGACTCCCGCTGAAATCGTTTCTCTTCTAATTCAGCGGCTAATCTCATTTTTTTCTCCTCTTCCTCAGCTATAAATTTCCTCTTCTTTTCATCCTCCTCAGCAGTTAATCTCATTTTTTTTTCTCATTCTCCTCCGCCTCAATCCTTTTTTGATCTGCCTCAAATTTCAAATTTTCCAAGCGTAAAGTTTCTAACCTTCTCTGATCAGCTTCTATTTCTTGAGCTTTCTTATATTCTGCAAGTGCAAATGCTTTTGCTTCCTCAGGAGCCATCTGAAGAGCTTTTGCTTGCTTAATGAAATAGTCTAAGGTAGCCATTATTCAATTTTATTATGTAATAATACTACTTAAAATTGTTTACTACAACTAGTGGTTTTCGTTCCTGTTCTAGAACGCTAAAATCGATTTATATAATAGGCAATAATATTAATAATTAATAATGTAATTTATAACATGAAATGGTGTGAAAGCAATAACGTGACAGACAATAGCACAATACTGACACGACACGATAATCAAGACAAATGACTACAGTCGTAGAAATCAAATAAAATAAAATGTGGAACTAAAATAGAATGTCGTAAAAAATTACGATGACATCTACGATCAAATAATGCACAAGACAATTGACAACACAGTGTAAAAACAGATGCTTTGTAAAAAACTGAACGACAGTCAGGTAAGATGGACAATAATCACATACAAAATACATCATGAAAATAAGGTACAAGTAAAAATAACTACCAAAAACAACAATTAAAACTTGACGAAACAGCTAAAACAGTCAGGTGTCACAGACTACCAGACACAGTGGACCAAAGATCCTTCTACGCTCACGCGTAGGAACATTCCACTGCGGGAAGTCTGCAAAATAATGTCCTACAGAACACTTAAGACGGACCTGTGGTGAAACTGGTAATTTCCCGTCCTAAGTCGCCATTCCCAACCTCCCACGAAGAATACACAACATATAACACTTAACACGAAAAATATGAATGTGGACATATCACGGAAGGCACAACTAAGCGTAATAAAGTGTACAACGGAAACACGTTATACTCATCTCGCGTGCAGGTAAAAAATCAATGTGCCTCGTCTCCGTGGATGTACGTCTACAGATAAAATATTTCGTTCTGCTTTTCTAGATTACAGCTCGCACGCAATAATGATGAAAAGATGATCTCCAAGTAATCAGTCACTGTGAAACGTGACGTGGAGGTTGATTGAAGACCTTGACCTTGGTAAACGTAAGTTGAATCTGATTTCTCATCCCACTGGGTTCCAAGTTCGAGATGTTGGTGACTTGAAAGTTAAAATCTTCTTTTCACAGAAAAGTATTGAGTACGTTCTTTGGAAGTTAGATATTTCCAGACCACACTGGCACACCAATTATTGTTGACTCCGTTTTATCGTTGAGTTCAGTTTATACTGGTGAAGTGGTAGCTTAAAACGCGAATGGTTAAAATGAACGAATGTCAACAATATTCTTCAAACGAACTTCAACAAGTAGTATTGAACTGGGTGAACTGGGCAAGTACTGGCAGTACAGAAGTCGGTGGTGACTGTACATAGATTTTATTCAACACAGCACATACGGAGTGGACAAGACTAACATCGTCACAGGCGCAGAAATCATACGTCAACATGTTGATAATTACTTTTAAAGTTCCTGAAGATTCTCTACTATTAAAGTCCTCTGACTCAAGTGACTGAGGAACACCAAACTGTTACCATATACTATTCCGCTCATTCAAGTCCATTGACCTTCCTTCAAGGACGTACATCATGGTAACGTATTCATACTCCAGGATAAAATTCTTCCATATCATACTTCATAATCCCAGACTTTCTCCATACATCCCGTATAGTATATAGTTTTCAAACAAAGTCATACATGATAATACGAACAGGTTAGAGATTCCAGTTGACTAACCTCTCCCATTCTATGCCACGCTTCTGGCATTGTAGTAACAGCATATTAAACATGTGAAGCATATAAATTCATTAACTTGATTTCTTGTAAGTATTCTCCCTCTACGAAAAGATTCAAAGGCTATCGACTCCGGGTGTCCAATTCTAGGAATGTCATCTACGATGAATTCCCGCTAGACCATTAATAGGAGCGGCCTGATACTTTAATGTACATAAATAAACATGCCATAAGAAATGGGGCGACACTTACTTTATACTTCCACTATTGACTTCGCCATGAAGATCAATAGATACGAATACAACTGATGGCTACTTCACATTTGCCAAAATCAAAGGATAACACAGCGGACATAAATATGGTCCGAGCTGCCCCATTCATGACGTCAGAAACTACTCAACTAGGTTACACGTGCGTCCAAAGCAACTCACACTGCATTGTGCACGTCAGTGCGTGAATCAATCGAACGCACAAATAATATAACTATATAAAACTGGTGCGTACATTTGGCAGGACCGAAGACTACCCCCGTAGGTAATAAATGTACGTAACACCCCCTTTTCATCTCCGTTCAGGGGAGAGCAACTCACGTTCGTTCTGAGACGTAGAGTAGCGGCCCTTGACAGCAGTCGCTTTCTTATGGCGGCTCGCGAGAGATAATATTATATCTCACCCAGGGAACTTCTCGTGTCTCTTGTCTTCTGATGAAGACGCTAGAATAATATTATGTTACTCGAGATTACGCTCGTAAAAGCACAGCGACCAAACACCTGCGGAAACATGCGATGCCAGGTGGCTGGGTTAGCGTCTCTTTTAGACTATATATCTTGATGAGATTATTCGTTCAGTACACTCATACAATTTTTCTGCCCGTAGATGGCCAAATGAGACACAGAAAGTTGTAGGCACAAAACTAGACTTTGCGTTACGTGTTCTCGTCATCTCGGGGTCAGCTGACATTTTTGTAATATAATACATATTCGCTTTAATATATATATATATATATATATATATATATATATATATATATATATATATATATATATATATATATATATATATATATATATATATATATATATATATATATATATATATACACACACACACATACATACAGGTTTCAACTGGATCTACTCACCGAGTTTTCGTATACGAGGCAAGCTTATTGTATTTTACCGCACCGGATAAGAGCGCAAGAAACGGGCGGTCGTCCTCAGTTGACCCCCCCTTGATTTGTTAGGTCTACTGGTCAGTACGGACTCTGCGTGTAGTAGTAGGCAGAATATAGACAGAGCTAATTGACAGCCTAGCTTGGTTGTTTTGTGTGTGTGTGTGTGAACACGGGGCATGGATAGCGTCATCAGTGGTGAAGTCGGCGTATAGATAGTGTCTCCAGTGGATTTAACTTAAAAGGACACTGACCGTGGTATTTGGTAGTTCTCACACGCGGCCGTAGGAGTAACTCTCTGTTTATTTATTTTGTCATGTTCTACAGGAGGGTTTGGTGGGTTGGTTTTCTTTGATTTATGAAATTACATATTTGTTAACTTTGTTATTTTGATCAATTATTTTGCTGAGATTTTTATGCTTCTTCGTCTATACAAGCAAAAGAGAACTTTTAATAAATTTTAACTTTTGGTAACGCTCTGTTCAAGATCTTCATCCATACATCTGTAGCTCTTACTATATTCTATATCTGTTCGTGAGAAAGAAGAGAGAGCGGGTGATTCGTAAGGCTATAAGCGAGTGTGGGTTTGGCAAGAGAGATAACTGTAATAGATATCTTCCAGGTTGTCATACAGTCAACCTATTTTCACACATTATCTGTGTCTTCTCTATAAACCTGGCAGTTCACTCACTTTGTTGATTTCATTCAAATTGTCAAACTCGACAAATATTTCTAACACTCACACGCTTGTGACAACTTGTAGCCCATGAAAACTCTAATTTCATCAATACGGAAATCCCGGAATCCCAGGAGCCTGAACACTATGTCATAGTGGGATTCTATTTGCAAAGTAATACTCCAGACCACGTAAGAGGCATCTTAAACAAGTTGCCTTAACTATTTCTCTGAGCCAGAAGTCAGTCTATATCCCCAAAGAATGTATGTTGTACATTTTATAATTCTATATTTTGCATTATTGACATGGGAAAATTGCTAGTGGATGTCCAAGTCATGTGAGGCTGGTGTGGCTGGCCGTGTAAAGGAATAGAATAACAGTAGAAATAGAATGTATTGAAGAACGTATCAAATCTTTCCCTGAATGCCTCACTGAATATGGCTCGTAATATTGGGCGAAGGTTTCCTTAATAGTGAGTTTCAAAAGAAAGATAGTGAAGAAAATACAGCAACATAAATTCCTCCTGCATAAGAGTGAAACAGTGATAATTACAAGAGGAGATTAGTTCTGCTGGCCACCAATAAGGTATCTGAGGAAGGTGGTTGAAGTAACGAGACATGGTCAACAACCAGACGATACGCCATAGCCTCAAAATCCAGTCCTTGCAGACCCAAGTAGAAGTCCCAAATAAGATGGCTTGGCCAGTCTGCAGAATGGGAGAAGATCGACTACCACGACAAGTATGGGAAACTAAGATCCAGACCTCCAGGACGACCCAGAGTTCGTTGGGAGGACAACATTTGACAATCTCGGAAGGATCGAAGACTAGAATGGAACCGGGCCAGGAGGAAGACAGCCGATAGGATAGTATGGTGTTCTCTCTTCCAAACCTCTACACCTCACGGTAGAAGAGGAACGACTAAGTCCACTTGCTAATATGTTTTCTGTTTCTTCTTTCATCATCATCATCATCATCACGACCATTCAGCTCACAAACGAGCTTAGGACTTGAACAAACTTATACCAAGGCGTCCTGTCCCATGCCATCAGCTAAATGTTTTTCTATGACCTCTTCATCCACTTGACGGGCTTGCTTCGATGCCGTGCCCTAATAATGGTGCATGTCTGCACCTAACCTTTTTGATTAACTGAGAGTTGTTATATGTTTCCCTGATCTGCAAACGTCATTAGAACGTTAACGGCACGTGGTGCTTTTCACTTCAGAATCACGACTATTTATTAATAATTTATTTTCAGTTTTACAGAAAAACCTTCATTCATTCAATACCCTCTATCTTCCCCCCCCCCCCCCCCCCCCCCCCCCCCCCCCCCCCCCCCCCCCCCCCCCCCCCCCATCACCACCACCAGCTGCGTAGTCCTTACCAAACTCCTTCCAAGCCATCTTGCTCCATGTCATCAGCTCATGGCTGTTCCTTTTCTTCCTCAGCCTTTTCATTAGTGTCTCCAGTTCTCTTCCTGTTCGTTAAGTGTACATATATACTTGTTATGATTAAAATTCATAACGATTATGCCGGTATAATAGTTGGCTCGACAGGGCTCCTTTTCTGATAATTTTATACGGACTTACTTATTAATAAAGGAAGTGACGTCATGCCGATATGGTGTAGAGGCAGACGTGAACATTTTGAAGTAGAAGTGAGATGATCGTCTGCAAAAGAGATGCGGCTTGTATTTGAATGTGAGCGCACGTATGTGTGTTGAGCTCCTGCAGTATACTGTGTTTTTCCTGCATCATTCCATCACCAGGACATCAATATACTTAGTTGAGGTGTCCCTGGTTTATTATATTCAGGAAATGTATGCCTATTCATGAAGATTTCCATGGGACTGATAAATAAAGTTTGTATGATTGCAATTGACCAGCGGTGAACGGACTGAACAACTACTTATTACTGCATTTGCCTTTGAAAGAGAACTGATTTCATGGAGCTTTGTGTCAAGTATAATAAACTGCATATTTGTGAATTGTGAAGGAGGTGTTTGTCAGCTCACTGCAGTTATGCTGATTCATGTTGTTGGACTATCCCCTAGTGTATACTTTGGCCACGAAGACCTCCGGAACTTTAAATAATACGACACGCATCAATACTGCATGCCCAATTAGGAGATTTTCCGAGTAGAAAGAAAAAGGATGAGTTAGCAAACCAAGACTCTTTTAGGCGTTGTGTTTTGGCTGCGTCTTTAGTTAATTTGTTCATATTGTTTGTTGAAGTTTCTATGGCTTAAAATTTCTACATGGCTGGGTAGCCAGTCCTATGCACCAACCCTCCTGAATCACCTTTTTAGTAGGCCACATTGTTACAGTTCCCCCCGCCCCTCCCCCTCCCCCATCCTGTCCCCTTTTTGGGATCTGGTAAACACTTAAGTGCAGAAAAGCATTGCTTCGAATAAATAAGAGCGGCCGATTGGTTAGTCACGTTCCATTCTACCTAGCTGTAAATGGGTACCTGATTCTGCTCTTGAGTTAAGAAAAGCAAAGGCAGCGAGGAGAGGAAGTGGTCAGCCCACCTCATTAAAAAGAGGAACCTAGTTAAGTGGTTTCCAACACCTCACTCCCCTACAGCAGTTTCTGCAATGGGACTACCTCTTCCTTTGTTTTTACTATAAATAAATAGTTTTCTTATATATCTAAGCAGACGTCAAACAACAGTGTTTATTTTAGCGGCTACGGTAAGGAAATATCAGTGGCGTCTGTCAGTTAGAGCACGTTAATGAGTTTTCCGGTGAGCTCTCGGGGAATGGAACATCCCACAAATGACAGCTCACGAGAGCGAGGATAGCAGTTGATGCTGGAGGTACTGACATGCACTGAATCTGGCATGAAGGAGCACGGATTTCTTTGTTGAACTCTTACCCCCTATCATGTACTGGACATGTAGAATGAGGTATTCGATGCTACAGGAATGTGGAATGCCCGATGGCGTCTGTTGTCTTGGCTAAAAAGGAGGGTTGTATATCTGGAAAAATGCTATCACATTTATCTTGCTCGTCTCAGGGGACGTTGAAGTTAAAACAGTAGAGTAAATATCACCCGGGTGGAACGGGCAGGTCGCGGGGGCCCAAGCACACAATGAGCCCCGGACAGTAGTGGTCGGAAGCAGTCTTTGCCTTTTTATGTATCTATTTAATTCTCTTTGTTCATGTGCTAAACGAATAGCATTACAAGGCAGTCGTCCTTCTGGAACCCTCAAGCTAAGAGAGACAGAGGTAGACCCTAAAACAAATACAAGCAGACGAGAGCTAGAGATAGACATGAAAATTATGAGGAAGACATGGAAAGACCTTGACCTGATGGCACGTGACATGAGGTCTTGGCCTATGTTTGTGGAAGGCTTTTGCTCTTTGGTGAGCTAAAGGGTAGTGTTTAATTAATTGATATGCTAAACGTTATAGCGTGTTCCAGTTTCTCACACTTCTTTTTGGATGATTTCCTCGATGCGTCCGAAGGCTAAGTTCTTGTCCGTCTAATTTTCTATAAGTAACACGGTAAAACGGTCATGTCCCCATTAATTACTGTTTGGTTAAGTGATATAGCTACAGTGAATGGCTACTTTCGTTATTACTCACAGAGTTTCAGTGAAAATACAGACTTAACATACATCTACCATAGATACGCATAATGAAGAGTTTGATGGCATTGCATCATTGGTTGTCATGGAAACGGTGAACATATTGGATTCTATTGTTCTATTTCAATTTGCTAAGGCTTTTTTTTATTTCTTAATCTATCAATACACATTTAAACAGAATGTTTATCATTTGTGACAAAACGGGACAGAACCTATCGACCTTTGTTTCTCTCCGGCAGTATCGGTACATTTGTGGTACTGATTTTTATTATGTGCTGTTAATTATCGCACTTTTCTTTCTTTCATTCTTTCTTCGTTATTTTTCTGCTTAGTAGCAGATATTTGATTTTATCAAATCATTCGACACTCCTCTCTGTTATGTCACCTGTTGTTACCCGATCATCTTGGCTTGCGGTGAGCAATTGAGATAAGATAGTTGCCTGCGTGTTTAGATTGAACCGCTGATAAGACGACTCGTTTGGTAACCCAGATGGACAGACACGGAGTTTTTGCGTACTCGTACGACAGATAACGAGATTACTGTCTGTGTGACACATGTGAGCAGACAAGTGTGACATAATCGCTTCGGGGCCGACTTGTTACGCCAACATTACTTTCTGTATTATGTCACCACTACTTTTTGGAATAGCTATTGATTGGGTTATGAGAAACTATACCCACAATGAACAATTGGGTATAAAATGGACAAATGGAAAATTCCTGGGGGACCTGGATTTCGCAGATGATGTAGCATTCTTAAGTTCAACACCAAGACAATCCCAAGAAGCAATAAATAATTTGTGTCATCTCTCGGTTAAAATTGGTCTCCAAATAAATGCCTCTAAAACTAAAGCTATGAACTTTTCTAACGAGACCTTTGATATCATCTTGAACGGGGAAAAACTACAGAAAGTTGAAAGTTTCAATTATTTAGGCAGTAAAATGACTCAGGATGATGACACAACAAGAGAAATCCATACTAGAATTGCTTTGGCAGCTAGCGCCTTCAATAGATTATCTAACATTTGGAAATTACGATCATTGAATATACATACCAAGCTTCGTCAGTTTAATTCAAATGTTATCTCAGTGTTAACATACGGCTGTGAGAGTTGGAAAATAACAAAATCATTGGAGAACAAGCTGAATACATTCGAGAACAAATGTCTTAGAAAACTCATGAACATCAGTTGGAAAGAATTCAAGACTAATCGACAAATAAGAGAAGACTCTAGGCAGAAATATGTCTCCGACTATATAAGGAAAAGACGATGGTCATATATCGGTCATGTCCTACGAATGCAAAACAACAGAATACCACTACAGGCGCTCACTTGGGTTCCTGAGGGTAAGCGGAAAAAAGGAAGACCAAAAGAAACACTCAGAAGAACAATAATAAGAGAAGGAAGAACGTTGGGCCTAAATAATGTGCAAGAGCTAAGAGGAGTGGCATCACAACGAACAACCTGGAGAGCACTGGTTTCTGCCTTATGCGCCGTGTTTGGCGCTTAAAGAATTTATTATTATTATTATTAATAAACATTACAGCTTACACATGTTGTCATGTGAATTCCCCGATCTGTCCGTATGTTTGTATGTTTGTACACGAGGGCATCGGACATCATATTACCATATATATGGGAGAATTGACCGCTGCCTTACGTTCAAAATTATCCGATGTCGGAATATTTTTGAAATCATCACACCTTTTCCGCATGATTTGAAATGATTGGATCTTTCTGATTAGATTCATAACAACAATGCGTGGGAAGATAGGAATATGGGCTGACCATTTCGCAGTTTTATTTCACTGTTAATTTCACGCTCGCCAAGACAACACCAGACCTCGCCAGAGTGAAGACTATATTCATAATTCATTTTTTTTTAACAGGACCTTTTATTGGAGAACAAAATAAGACTTACAAAGCACAGGACATCTCTACGTTTTAATAAGGAGCACCGGGACTAGGAAACTGAAAAAACACACAGAGTCAGAGAGGGAATCTATTGTCAAATTAAAGACACCCCAGACGCGTGTAAGAAACCAACTCGTCTCTTTTATTCATCTGAGCAACAAGTCTGTAGCCAAGTTTGGCAGAAAGTACTATCTCTGGAACAAGAAGGGAACCGTGGCCTAAGCTTTAAGACGAAGGACGCACGTGGTAGACTCTCCTTGACGTTTCTGGGAAACGAGCTACCCCCGACAACCGTGATCAGAGACGAACGTGAACAGAGTGGAAAGAACCAACCCATAAGAAGGAGCAGAACCATCATTGGCAGCTAAGTTCAAATATATGCTGCCACTTGAACTTCTTGTAATATCTCACATTCCATAAAAACTGTGATGATAACTTTTCTTGATCCATAACTATTCAAATTATTTCCGTTAAAACCTAAAGTGATTATTAAATTTTGTTATTTGTAATGTTACAAATTTAACTTCGATTTAATCCTTTTAAAGTTACTGCATGTTTGTATCAGTCAAATTACTACACACACTCTAAACAGAGCTATAATAGAAAAATAGAATTCCACTGAGTAAATCACGGGTTGGGGCTTAAACGAGCTGAACTTAAGAAGTGCTTAAATCCTTCACAAAAGCGTCGGCAGAATTACAGAGTTAACATACTCAGCCAAAGCAGTATTTTTTTCTCGCTTATTCTGAATATCTTGTGAAAACTCCCTTTGTAATAGAAGTGTCATTGTCGTAAGACGTGTGTGTAAACCCACTTCTTTGTTAATACATATGCACAGCCAATCCACGTTCAACAGACTCTGTCAGATTAAATTACACGAAGTCACTTTCCCCCAAGATGGCGGCAGACAGAATAAAATTAGGCATAAGCCCTGTTTTTCGGAACTGGGTCATAGAAAGTACGAAATCGTAGGCAATAAAAATGTACCAAATCGTCGAGAACCAATCACAAGGGTTCCTTACGCCCTGGCAGATTCCTTGCGTCTACCTATATGATGATGATGATGATGATGATATAATCCCTTTAGCTGTGAGCAGGTAGCTCTTGACAGCCCATTGCCTCTCTGACAAAGGTGCAAGTCTTCCTCAGTTGCTGTGATGATGTGTAGAGTGTATTGTGGATGGTTGGGTTCGATGGAAGTAGTTGGCGTCGCAGGTCTGTTAGTCTTGGGCACTGTAACAGCAGGTGTTCAACTGATTCCTCATGGTGGTGGCAGTGCCTACAGTTTGGTTCACGTAGTGGGTCTATTCTATTTAAATGTTTATTGACAGGGGCATGGCCTGTTCTCAGCTGGAAAATTAGACTCTGATCTCTTCTTTTCAGTTGTTTAACTGGATCTTGAGGGTTTGGTTTAGCTTGATGTTTGAAGAATGGCCGCCCTGTCTGGGAGGAAGCCCATTGGTTTAGCCATTCTTCCCTATAATTGTTTCTCAGGATCTGTTGGCAGGTTTGCAGTGTGGTACTTGATGGGAACTGGGGCAGTGCTGCTCCTCTTTTGGATAGTTTGTCGGCTTTTTCATTTCCTGGGACTCCGACATGCCCTGGGATCCACTGGAGTGTAACTTCGACGCAATAGGAAGTGAACAGTTGGTCAATAAATCTACAGATGTTATTAATATTAGGGGACATTTTGCTTTCTAGGGCTTGGAGTGCTGATTTTGAGTCTGAGAATATAACAATATCCTCAGGTGGAGTGATGCCACTTTCAAAGTCTTAGATTATCCGGCACAATGCATTTTCTAGTGCTGTTATTTCTGCATCATAGCTGGAACAAATTTCTAAACAAGGGCCAAAGATGCAAGGGTGGTCTTCTGGGTGCTGGTTGGGGTATTTTATCACTGCGCCATATCCAGCATTGATGGTAGCTTTAAATGCAGATCCATCTGTGTAGACATGGATGATGTCTTGTGGATATGAATCTATAGTTTCTAAAGCGATGGTTTTCAGTAGTGGTCCTAGAGTGTTCTTGTCTGCTGAGGGGTCAGAGAGTTCAGTTCTTACTATGGGAGTAGTTGCCTGCCAACAAGGTGGTTCATTATTGACAGTTACCATCGGCTTTCTAACTGCTGGTAGGTGGTGTTTGATGCTAGCTTCTTTTGCATTTTTAAGAAAAGATGTCTTTTGTATTCTGTGTTTTTGGTGCCACTGCTCTATCATTTTCCTATTCTCCTCCTTTGTGTCCATTCTCAGATACCTTTCGTATGTTTCCACTGCTGAACGTTCTCTTCTTAGGTTTAAGGGTTCAATATTGGTGTTGATTTCGCATGCATCTGTCGGCGTTGTCTTCATGGCACCACTTATAAACCGTAGAGCGTGATTTTGGACTTTGTCTAGCTTTTGTAAGAGGCTTTTACTTGCAATAGTTTGGAGGGGGAGCGAGTAGTCAATTACTGGGCGCACATATCCAGTATAGAGTTGGCGTAATGAGTGCTGGTCTGCTCCCCACCCACAGGAAGAAAGGTGCTTAATGAGCCTGAGTCTTGTGGATGCTTTCTCAATCAGCTTGTCTATGTGGGGTCTCATGGTAAGTCTACGGTCGAGCTCGACTCCAAGATATCTCGGGCATTCTTCATATGCTAATTTCTCTCCATTCATCCAGACCTCGATGTTGTTCTCATTAACTCTCTTGTTTAGACTGAACAGGCCATACACAGTTTTCTCTACATTGATTTCAAGTTTCCAGAACTGGCAGTATGCAGAGATGGTTGTCAGGTTTTTGTTCATATTTTTGGTGATGGTTTGGAGGTATTTTCCTTTTGTCCAGATGACTAGGTCATCAGCAAATAGTGCTTTTTGGCAGGTGATGACATCTGGGAGGTCATTTATAAATATAAGAAACAGTGTACAACTTAGTGCCGATCCCTGAGGCAGTCCTTCCTCCAGGGTTCTTTGTTTTGATGTTGTTCCACTGAATGTTGTTTGGATTGTTCTGTTGTGGAAGAAACCTTTTAACCAGTTGTACATTCGCCCTGATATTCCCATTCTTCGCATTTTGAAGAGGAGGCCTATCCTCCAGACTCGATCATAGGCTTGTCTAAGATCAATAAATGTTGCAAGCACATTTCTTTTTTCTTGGAAGGCATCACCTATCTCTTGGGTGAATCGTATCAACTGATCCATTGTCTGTTTGTTTCTTCTAAAACCTGACTGATTGGTGTTTAAGATCTTATTGCTTTCTAGCCACCAATATAGCCTTTCATTTATCATCCTTTCAGTGATCTTGCCTAGGTTTGATGTCAAGGAGATCGGTCGATAGCTTGTTACTTCATTGGATGGTTTGTCCTTCTTAAGGACTGGGATGATATTGGCTTTTCTCCAGTCTGTTGGTAACTTGCCTTCTCTCCAGGTCTTGTTAATGAGGTCAAGGATGGTGGAGAGTTCATAATTTGAGAGGTTTGAGATCATCTCGTTATTGAGCCGATCAGGTCCAGCAGCTTTTCCTTTCTTGCATTTCTTTAGGGCCATCTTGAGTTCTGAAAGAGTGAAGTTCTTTTCAAAGACCTCACAGCTAGCTGTTGGTTGTTTCTCCATCATTTTGGTGAGTGATCTGATAGCACTGTCAAGTCTCTTGCGTGGTTGTTTTTTGTTTACGTTAGCAAAGTGCTTATTGAAGGCTTCTGCTTTCTGTGCATCCCTTGTTAGTGGTGGTTCAGTGCTTGTAATGATGGGTTCAGGGTTTTTCTTTCTTTTAATTCCTGAGAGATTTGATATGAGGCACCATGCTTTCTTTCCGTCTTTCCGCAAGTTTAACTCTCCACATTTCTTAACCCATGTTTCTCTTTTTGCTTTTTTGCTCAGACGTTTAACTTTTGCAGTTAGGCGGTTATAATTTGCTTTGTTGGCGGGGGTTGGGTGTTTCTCAGCTTGCCGTCTTGCTTTTTTCCTCTCGTTTACAGCAGCCTCCAGTTCTGTACTCCAGTAAGGTTTAAACTTTCTCCTACATCCTCGTGGAATGGCTTCTTTAGCAGACTGCAATAGTGCTGTAGTGATTTTACTATATACCTTGTCTATGTCTAGCGTCATGTCGATGGCCTCGAATCGTTGTCGTACTTGTCTCCTGAAGAAATGCCAGTCTGCCTTTTTGTAGTTCCATGGGGGTGATGTTAAGCAATTTCTTTTTATTTCCCTGGTGTTTGTGATCTCAAGGAGGATGGGTCTGTGGTCACTTCCGATGTCGTCGAGCACTCTAACTGAGCAATGTGGGTGGATATCCGCTGTTACTAGGGTGAGATCTGGTCTGCTTTTTGTTCCACTAGCGCGGTGGAGCAATGTTGGTGGGGTGTGAGCATTCTGCAGTAGGATGAGTGTGGTAGTGTTAGTGAGTTCTTCTATAGCTATTCCTGTTGGGTTCCTGTCTGTGTAGCCCCACAGAGGTGAATGACCATTCATGTCACCAGCAATGATCATTCTCCTCAAGTCCGTGGTCTGGAAAGGCTTCAGAGCAAGGTGTGTTTTTGGCGGGTTGTAAATGTTAATGATTTTCAATGGCTTTCCACCACTCCAGACTATCACTTCCTGTAGATCTGTTTCGTCATTGGTTTCAAGAGCGGAAACCTCAGCCTGTGTATCATTCCGGATAAGTGTCACTAATCCTTGACATTTTATACACTTGCACTGGTACACTGTATAGCCTGTGATATGGAAGGAGGTGTCTTTTGGTAGCATTGCTTCTTGGATAACTGCAACATGGATTTTTAGGTCCAGTAGAAGCTTGGTTAGTTCAAGTATTTTGTTTCGGATTCCTGATATGTTGAGTTGGAGGATGCGTAGTGAGTCTGTGTTATATATATTATTATTACTGGTAGTATACTTTTCACTACCCTCCCCAGGTACCGAAGGGCAGCGCGGGCCTTGATAACCGAGGCGACACCCGAGCTCGTATAGAGTCTGTTGTCTTAGAGGCATGTTCATGATTTCAGGGGGGGTATGGATGCATTTTTCAGTATCCCCGAAGGGAGGCAGTCCAGTGTATCAGTATCCCAGGATCGTCACGTCCTGCCAGAAAAATAGCATATACATCTGGGTCAGCTAATTCATCATTCTTCAGTCAGCTTTGCCAACCCTTCTGCAGTGATGGTATATCTGGCGTTCCCCGCCACCTAGGAGGCTGTCACAGAGGGACAAAGGTGCAATGTCCGCTGGCCTGCATCTCTTCGTCATCCATGGGGATTATTGGATAGGAGACAAACAGTGAAGAATGAGGCAAGAAAGCATTTAACCCATGAAGTGGGGGTGGATTGGTGCAGACCAGAGCTTGTACCACTCGCCGGTGGGTTCTGCATCTACACCTATAGGGTTCCACCAACTCCACAGCCCTTTTGTCTGGCCAATCACCAAGGACCTGTCCGGCTTGGGTGACCCTGCCAGGAGTAAAACTCCCGCCGGCATAGCTCCCGGGATCATTGAGGCACTCAAGCTCTCCAACCAACGGCAAGGTAGGCTTAGGTGTGGAGAGTCTACCTATATAAACGGGCGCGTTTTATTAAAAAACACACACAAACACGAAGGCCAGCTAGACCGACTGGGGAAAGAGAAAGCTGTCAAGATTGATTTATTGCTTACCTGCATGAACGGGCAGACTTGCTTCACTAAAGTCGAGTCAATCTGGCTTGTATTAATCTTAGACGGTAGGTAAACTTACTATAAACTTGTAGGAGAATAGGCCTACATCAGATATATAATGATTGTATTTTTTGTGGGTCATTTATACTACCTACAACTGTATATATTTAATATATTTTGAATGTATCAGGTATACTGATTGTATCTTGGGGAATTAGGTATAATGATTGTATTTCCTGATATCATTGATGAAGACGAAAACCAATCCGAAATATAACCAAACAGTCCTTGTTAGGACTCATATAACTCCACTCTGAAATATAACCAAACAGTCCTTGTTAGGACTTATATAACTCCACTCTGAAATATAACCAAACAGTCCTTGTTAGGACTCATATAACTCCACTCTGAAATATAACCAAACAGTCCTTGTTAGGACTCATATAACTCCAACCTGATTATAACCTATGACTATATCATGTATAATGAGTGTATTTTGTGGTATCATGTATAATGATTGTGGATGACTGTTGAAGAAGGAAACCACCAGAAAATAGCCTACACCTGTATATATTTAATATAACTTTAGGATTTTGTTTTACTATGAATGTATCAGGTATACTGATTGTATCTTCGGGCATTAGGTATAATGATTGTATTTCCTGGTATGATTGCTGAAGAAGAAAACCAACCTGAATATAACCTTTAGGACTCATATAACTACAACAGTATTGTTAGGATATATTTTACCAGCCAGTATAGCACTTATCAGAGATGGCCTGGTATATTAGGGGTGGAAGGAAAACTGAAACCTAGCTGTACAAATTATTGGATGTATTCATGTATTGATTTATTAGAAAGAATGTTTTGCAAGTACACACCTGTCTTGTCTCGCTATTGCTAAATCATACTGAGCCATGTGGTCATTCATCCTACATGCAGAAACCTGAGACACACGCTCATCTCATATACACTAGAAATAGGTGGGCTTGATGACATAAATTAGCCCCTATTTTTCCTTGTTACAGGTTTATTCGTGTCATCCAACCTGAGGTCGTATGTTCGAACTAACGAACGAACGAAATCTTTATTTCATCAGGGTAATGAAATAGGCATAATTGCCTTTTTACATTTCTGCCCTGCAATACAATTGTCATCGTTTTAAAAATTAAAATGTTAACAACTTCAGACAGTGTGGTGAGTGATATTAGTCTGTCTCACAACACGGTTTTCTAATCTGACCATTCCGCACGCCATAGGTAGGGAACTCTCTGATACAATAGCCAATGAAAACGCACCCTTATTATTGTGTGTGAAGAAACGTACTATGCTTAAACATAGAGGCCTATTCTGTGTAACCGATGGGACAAGGATATTTAATTATGAAAAGAATAAAGAAGTATCACAAGGGAGGATTATATATTTCCACAACGGGAATGTTATGTTAGAGGTAGGTGTAAAAACGTTCTCAAATAGTGTTCTTGTAAGATAGAAATATCGAGTGAAAGAGCTTCGTTACATCATGGTTTGTCCCAGCTTAGCTAGTTAAAGCATGCATATATTAAAATGCCTTTTGCAAACTAACTAATAAATAGATAGATCAATACAGAATAATTCACAGTAAAATTCAGGCTTTAGATGACCAAAATCGCCGCACAAATAAAGAAGATAATTAAAAAACTAGTTTTTACTCATTGAACAGAAGCCAAAAATATGCCTCATTTTGAGATTCTTAACACCGCTTTTACCCCATGCCATCCGAGAGGGAGGATGCGGTGGTATATAAGACCTTGCCCTTGGCTAAATTGGGGCCACAAAATTCAAAAACTTCAAGCTGTACAGAAGAAGCGGTAACCGTGTAATCGTCATGTACCTTTGCCATCCGCAACTGTAGCGCAGACATTAGATGCCATTAACAGCTTATATGTTTTGCCTGAGGGTAAGATTGACCATATATATATCTATGTATATAGTTATATATTTTTGCTGTGATTAATCCACTGGTGTGTTAGGAAGTGCATAGCGTGTGTTAGGATATTACAGGCCGAATGTGCTGTCGGCTGAAACGCATGCATGTGTTGACTTTCAGAGACGAAAGCCAGCATTGTGAAAAGTGTAGAATAATTAAGAATGATGGCAAAAATACGACTGTAAGTTTGATAATGTATTTGACAGAGTATTTCTTAAAGGAATGACATTTATCAGGAACCTAAGGAAGGACTGACAGGAATTGTTTTAATGAATGGATCAAGATATTACTTAGTACTTTTATACTATACCCAATCATTGTATGGAAGCAGATCATGGACAAAGGAATCTAACTTAGGATTTATAAGGAAATTGTAGTCATAGTGAACTGGCTGTGATTGGTGGTGAGGTAAATTGTCCTGTGCATATGTTAGCACAATGTCTGACACTGTTTGTTATGTCCATTGTATGTAAGGACAGAATAGTGCTGGACCATACAGAGGTTGTGATTATTTGTATTCCAGGTTTTATCCTACAAACTACTGGACGCATTTTCAACTAACTCTCTTGGACTCTGAGGTGCAAGTGCTCGTGAAGTCATTGTAGCCAGCCACCCCCTGTTCCACGGCCTGAAATTTCACAGACGTGTTAGTCTATCGCGGGAGGAGTTTGAATTCATCACCCACCAGATAAGTGGCGATACATAGCCACTGGTCAGCCAATTCAGCATATATAAATATAAAATACAATATAAAGAAATAAAAACACAGTGAAGGATGATTTCTTATGGACAGAATGTATCTATTACTACCTTCACAGTTCAACTTAGTGACAAACTATAGTGAATTATAATAATTAATCAGTGTAGAGAAAAATAGAACTTTCAATACAGGATTCTTTTTGATAATTAAAGTTTCTATGTTTATTTATTTTATGCTGTAAATATCTTTGAATTTCTTTCAATTACCTAACCGAAAACAGAACCGGTATAGGTTAAATAAAATTGTAAATATGTACTATCAGACTTGCTGACATTATGTACATTGAGTTACAAGTTTTGTTTGATACATATTACACAGCCCTGCCAAAAAAAAATTTTTTTGGGTGCCAAACATTTTACTCTTGATTGTACATAAATGAGGCCTGCTCAATCCAAATATCACTTTACTTGTCTGTAGCAGCTCTAGTTTTTGAGATACAGACATTTTTGTATTTCATTAATACAGGGTGACCCCCCCCCCCCCAAAAAAAAAGGGCCCGCGCGCGTTCAATAAGTGCGCGCGCGGGCCCATTTTTTTGGGTCACCCTGTATTATTACAATATTTTCTATATAAGGCTATGTAAAAAACTACTATTGCTGTCTAGTCCTTTACAAAAGAAAACTGTTTGTTTACTCACAGTTTCAGTTTTCCAAGAATCTTCCCAGAATTGCTTTTTTTAGATTTTAAGCCACTGCATGAATGTTAGTATGCTACTTATTTTATTACACTTCTAACAGAGAATGGCATCATCTTCAAGAAGAGCAAGTTTTCTTTCACCGCATTTATTTTGTTATATTTGTGGAGAGTACACTTTCAAAGAAGAACATAGGAAGCATATTACTGTTTTTGTGAAAAAGGCATACTTTGCTTACTTTAAAGTAAAACTAGGTGACCAGGACAAGTCTTGGGCTCCTCATATTGTTTGCAAAACATGTGTTGAACACCTGCGACAGTGGACTTGTGGGAAAAGAAAATGTTTAAAGTTTGGAATTCCAATGGTTTGGAGAGAGCCCAAGAACCACTATGATGACTGTTATTTCTGTGTTGTGAATATTAAGGGAATTAATGGAAAAAATCACAAAAAGTGGAAATATCCAGATTTAGATTCTGCTAGGTGACCTGTTCCACACGGAGATGACATACCAATTCCAACTTTCAGTCAGATTTCGGATTCCCTGCTAGAAGATGAGACAGCAGTGGCATGTGGAACGACAAGTGACAGTGATAGTGATTTCGAAGATGATTTTTCAGATGCTCGACGCTTCGATCAGCTTGAACTAAATGATCTAATCCGAGATCTATATCTCTCCAAGGAATCTTCAGAACTTTTGGCTTCAAGATTGAAAGAAAAAAAAAATTACTGACTGCTGAAACAAAGGTTACATTTTATCGCAGCAGAGAGCAAGGTTTTATTCCATTCTTTTGTAAAGAAAACAACCTTGTGTTTTGTACTAATGTAGGAGATCTTGTTAACAAAATGGGTGTAAGTTATACACCAGATGAGTGACGACTTTTCATTGACAGCTCTAAAAGAAGTTTGAAGGGTGTTCTCTTACACAATGGTAACAAATATGGCTCAATTCCAATTGCTCATTCTACTACAATGAAGGAGGAGTATGCTACAATAAGCACAGTTCTGGAAAAATTGAAGTATTTAGAACATAACTGGATGGTTTGTGTTGATCTTAAAATGATGAACTTCTTGCTTGGCCAGCAAATGGGATTCACCAAATATCCATGCTTTATATGTTTGTGGGATAGCAGGGCAAAAGATATGCACTGGACAAAGAAACAGTGGCCGTTGAGGGATGAATTTAAAGTTGGAGAAAAAAAATATTGTCAATAAGCTTCTCATTGATCGAAAAAGAGTTCTACTGCCTCCATTACATATAAAGCTTGGCTTGATGAAGCAATTTGTTAAGGCACTGAACAAAGATGGTACCTGTTTTAATTACTTATGCAGAAAGTTTCCAGAATTGAGCATAGACAAACTTAAAGCTGGAATTTTTGATGGACCTCAAATTAGAAAGTTAATAAACGATACAACTGTTATTGATTCCATGAACAAAACAGAGTCCACAGCCTGGTCATCATTTGTTTTAGTTGTGCAAAACTTTCTGGGTAACTTTAAAGCAGACAATTATTCTGAATTAGTTGGAAACATGCTGTCGAGTTTTTGTGAACTTGGATGCAACATGAGCATAAAATTGCACTACCTCCATAACCATTTACATTTATTTCCGGAGAATCTTGGCGACTTTAGTGAGGAGCAAGGTGAAAGATTTCACCAAGATATAAAAACAATGAAAGAGAGATACCAGGGACTTTGGGATGCCCACATGATGGCAGATTACTGTTGGACCCTTAAGCGTGACTGTCCGGGCATATCACATTCCAGGAAGTCCTCGAAAAGATCCTTTTCGCGTGTTGACTAAACAAGTGCTAGTGATAAAGTGTTATTACATTTTTGGTAATATATGCACAGTAATTACATATAATATGAATGCAGACTAAAGTCAAAATGCCACTGATAGCACCTAACTCCAGGATTGTACATAACAATAGCCCTACTAATATGGTAATTCTTGGTTATCTAAAAAACTAGAGCTGATAGAAAAAATCTGATTACATTTTTGGAATCAGCAACCCAAAATTACACAAGAACAGCTATACAATTTAAGGCACCAAAATGTATGTATACCAGTGTTATAGTTATAGAGATAGATCATAAATTAATACCCCTAGCACAATTAGCCAAAATCATCAAATAATAATACATAATATCTTAGGCGGATCTTGAAAGGGAGCAAATAGACTTTCAGGACATTCACTCTCATCACACCTGGAGGTTTATACAGCTGATCCTAACCTTTGATGTCAATACACTCTTATTCTTTCAGAAAAGGGGTTATTTCTTGTAAGACCAGTCTCTCACTTGGCACTATCCTGGTATCACCTGATACAGCATTTTTTTCCAGGATAACCTTATTCTTAAATAACAACAACCCTTTCGTGACACTGGGGTCTCGGTCCCGGGATTTCTCTTACTACCCAGGGGTCTTTTCTTTGAGACATTCAGTCTTATGGTTAGTAGTAGGAAAAAATAAATAAATTTAAGTAAAAATAAAAGCTAAATAAAGCAATTTGTAGTACCATTGAGTACATAACAAAATTTTGGTGACTGAATACGCTGACAGTGGTTTTAATTAAGTAAATTTATATTAATTAACTCTGTAATTAATTTTGATAAGATTGCAAGAGAATGGCAGACTTAGCAAAGTTTAGATCTGCTACAGTGCAGTCGGTAAAGTAGTTTGGGTTAAGTGGGGGAGACCTTATTAAATATGTCACTACTGAATGTGACAAGTTTATAGAAAGAAGAGAAAATAAGAGGTTGCAAACAGAAAGAAGATTGCAACTAGAAGCTGATAGGGAAGCTAAGACGTTACAAATAGAAGCTGAGGCTAGGAAACTTCAAATAGAAGGCGATAGAGAGGCTAGACAAAAAGAAGCTGATAGGGAGGCTAAGAAACGAGAAGCAGATAGAGAAGAAAAGAGATTGCAAATGGAGGCTGAAAAAGAGGAAAAGAGATTGCAAATGGAAGCTGAAAAAGAGGAAAGAGATTGCAAATGGAAGCTGAGAAAGAGGAAAAAAAATTGCAAATGGAGGCTGAGAAAGAGGAAAAGAGGTTACAAAGGGAACATGAATTGAGGCTGAAAGAGCTTGAACTTCAAGGACATGTTACAGGAAATGAAGAATCCCAACTACCTCTGACACTAGTGCAAGTCAAGGAACCTCAAATGGAGCCATGAATTTTCACTTGGATCCATTTGTGGAGAAAGAAGATGATATTGAGTCTTTTTTAAGTAGGTACGAGAGATTAGCTACTAACTATGGCCTAGAGAAAGAGAAATGGAGCCTTAAGTTATCACAAGGGCTGAGAGGAGCCTCTTATGAAGTTTTTATCAAACTTCGCAGAGAGGACCAAGAAGATTATGAAATCTTGAAACAGGCATTGCTAGTTCGCTATGAAAAGAACTCAGAATTTTATAGGAAGAAATTCAGAACTGCCAAGCTACTTTCTGAAGAAACTTACCACCAATTCTCTGCAAGATTAGAAACCTACTTGGAGAAGTGGACTACTCTTGGAAAGTGTCAAGACCTAAAAGAAATGGTCATGATGGAGCAAGTAAGAGAGTCTATGCCTCCAGACATGAGACAATTTTTTATGGAACAAGGTGCAGAGAGATTGGGGAGATCTTAACAGCTGCTGAGAGATATCAAGCAGTTCAGTCAGAAATAGGTGGAGTTAAGAAGAAACAAGGAGATAGTAGTAGAGCCCCACAAAACCAGAATAATTTTGGCCATAGGGACCAACAACACAGTTACAGACAAGACTATGACAAACCCAGATTTGATCACAGAAACAGGAACCCTCATGTACAAGATAAGAAACCCTACAGACAGGGAGATAAGTGGTGTAAGATTTGTAAAATGAACAACCACAATACAATTGAATGTGGTAGAAAAATCCCTCCATATCACGCTGCATGTATGATAACAGTGGGAAAGGGCAGGAAGAAACCGACAGCAAGTCAGGTAGATCTCCATCATCCCCCATCTGTGAAGAATTAACATGTAATGGCAATAAGATTATGTGCCTTTATGATTCCGGATTGGAATATGACTCAGTTGTGAGTGCATTCTTGGTGCACCCTGATCAATACACCACAGAAAAAGTGGATATACAAGGGGCACTAAAAGGAACAGCCACCATGACACTTCCCATAGCCAAAATAAATGTCAAGACTCGCTACGTGGAAGGAGTGATCAGTGCAGCAGTGTGTGATGATCCTAATTACCCGCTGGATTTAGGAAGAAGATATGTTTTCCTAGGGAACCCAATAAAACCTGTGATCATGGCAACACTCCAGGTCAGGTCAACCCCTAGGAGGGAGGAGTGAACACCACTAAATATTCATCCGAAACAGATGAAAAAGGCCCAAGCTAAAGGTAGATCATTAAAACCTTACTTTGGCAAATTACCAGACAGCCATAACCCCTAAGAAAGGACAGTTCTATTTGAAGGATGGATTGCTTTACAGAAAAGCTGGAGCAAGACAAAATGGATATGGACAGTTAGTACTGCCATTGAATTATAGGGACAAAGCTATGGAACTAGCACATGTTGTATCAGACGGTGGACATGGGAAAATTGGTACCACATGTCAACGGACCTCAGTGCATCATTATTCGCCAGGTATTGCTGAAGAAATATTTCAGTATGTGACCACCTGTGCACAATGTAGCAAGGTGACATCCCCAAGTAGGAAACTCAACAGGACCAAGGAACGCATTTTGGTGAACATAGGCCTGAAAAGAAACTTAAACAGGTAGACAGAGTGAATAGGACAGCACCTTCTCACAAGTCTTCCATAAAACCAGTTACCATGGCAACTCTCCGTCTCGTACCGAGAGGGGAAACAACCCATCCCGCGCCGACACAATATTGCTCGGAATCCTTGGAACTGGCTAAAAATAGAAGTATGGTTAGTCAGCCAACTTTGAAACTGAAACTGCGGGGTAACCCCAGAAAAATTGGAAGTGGGAGAGTGGGCAATTGGCCTAAAGCTCGGCCTAAAGCTCAGCCCACATCACTATACGGCTAGTAAATTAGCATTATGAGGGCACTGGCAACAGTGGTAGTTGATTGGTCCTATATACAGTCCATTGAAAGTATTTGTACGGACATGGATTGAGATTATATATTATATAGCAAATGCTACAGGGAGAATTGATTTCTTGATGCAGGAAATTCATTTCCCATATGAATTACATTATCTCTCCAGTGAGGTTTAGCTGAGAAAACCCCTGGTGAAAATAGACTCTGCCTGGATTTGAGAAATAATTACAGTAACAGAGTCACTAGTGAATCTAGAAAAGGGCATTATCAGATTCCAGTCAAGCCTGAGCTCAGACCATTGCTGGCTGTTCACACTTCGGAGGGGCACTATGAGTTCCATATGTTGCTTTTGGGTTGAAGAATGCTCCGAGTGTTTTATCCAGGATGATGAGGAAATTACTGGATCCCTTACACAACTCAGCTATCACCAATTTTACAGATGACATCTTCATAACTAGTGGAACCTTGAGGAACATCTAACACCTCTGGACATGTCATGGGCAGACTCAGAGAAGAGTGACGGTGAACATTAATTGATAATCAGCAATTAGACAGGCAGCAGCACCTGTGCTGTTTATTAACACACCATGCGGTGGTTATCCTTGGATCTCAAAATGTTGCGGCAAATTTCTTGAGTAGTGCCTACTTGAAGTCACCCACCTGCAGGAAACCAGGAGAGAAGGGAGGCAGATTGAACCCCGTTGGGAGAATATCGTGATTGTAAATCCAGACAGGAAAGCTCCACCAGGTGGTTCACGCTTTTTAAATGGGGGAGCTCTGTCGTGATATTAGTCTGTCTAACAACACGGTTTTCTAATCTGACCATTCCGCACGCCATAGGTAGGGAACTCTCTGATACAATAGCCAATGAAAACGCACCCTTATTATTGTGTGTTAAGAAACGTACTATGCCTAAACATAGAGGCCTATTCTGTGTAACCGATGGGACAAGGATATTTAATTATGAAAAGAATAAAGAAGTATCACAAGGGAGGATTATATATTTGTACAACGGGAATGTTATGTTAGATGTAGGTGTAAAAACGTTTTCAAATAGTGTTCTTATAAGATAGAAATATTGAGTGAAAGAGCTTCGTTACATCATGGTTAGTCCCAACTTAGCTAGTTAAAGCATGCATATATTAAAATGCATTTTACAAACTAACTAATAAATAGATAGATCAATACAGAATAATTCACAGTAAAATCCAGGCTTTAGATGGCCAAAATCGCCCCACAAATAAAGAAGATAATTGAAAAACTAGTTTTTACTCATTGAACAGAAGGCAAAAATATGCCTCATTTTGAGATTCTTAACACCGCTTTTACCCCATGCCATCCGAGAGGGAGAATGCGGTGGTATATAAGACCTTGCCCTTGGCTAAATTAGGACCATAAAATTCAAAAACTTCAAGCTGTACAGAAGAAGCGGTAACCGTGTAATCGTCATGTACCTTTGCCATCCGCAACTGTAGCGCAGACATTAGATGCCATTAACAGCTTGTATGTTTTGCCTGAGGGTAAGAATGACTCTCTCTCTCTCTCTCTCTCTCTCTCTCTCTCTCTATATATATATATATATATATATATATATATATATATATATATATATATATATATATATATATATATATATATATATATATATATATATATATATATATATATATGTATTTTTGCTGTGATTAATCCATTTTCATCAATGAACTGGCCGTAGAAGCTGAAAATGCTGCAAGAACTGGTAATAGTAGGTGCCTTTATCAAATTACAAAACAACTATGTCACCAGCCTACTGCTATGGAAACACCTGTTAAAGGTAAATTAGGGAATTCAATACCAACAGAAAAAGAACAAATGAAGAGATGGGCTGAGCACTTCATGGAGGTGCTAAACAGACCACCACCAACGGTAACACCTGATTTTAATAATGAAACACCCACAACCACCTTGCCAATAACTTGCGATGAATTCACGCTGGACGAGATCAAACAAGCCGTTAAAAGATTAAAAAATTTTAAAGCTGCTGGAGTTGACGAAATTTCAGGGGAAATGATTAAAGCAGTTAATGACAACAACCTCTTGAGAATTTTAGATATTATAAATGAAGTATGGAGAGAAGAACAACCACCACAACAATGGAAAGACAGTATTATTGTAAAGTTACCGAAGAAAGGTGATCTATCAGACTGTAATAACTGGCGTGGTATATCTCTATTATCAGTACCTGGAAAATTATTATGTTGCATGATGTTAGAAAGACTTAAATTGCATGCTGACGAAAAGATCAGAGAAGAACAAGCGGGTTTCAGGCCGAAACGATCATGTATTGATCAAATATTCACACTAAGAACAATTATAGAAGAATCAGTGGAAAGGCAATCGCCACTTATTATCACCTTCGTCGATTTTCAAAAAGCCTTTGATAGTCTACACCGCCCATCATTGTGGAAGATACTTACAATCTATGGTTTTCCAACAAAATATGTGAATATAATCAAAGCGCTATATGACAATGCAAGATGTTGTGTTAGAACAAATAAAGGGAATACAGAATGGTTTACAGTAGAAACAGGGGTGAAACAAGGCTGTATTATGTCACCACTACTTTTTGGAATAGCTATTGATTGGGTTATGAGAAACTATACCCACAATGAACAATTGGGTATAAAATGGACAAATGGAAAATTCCTGGGGGACCTGGATTTCGCAGATGATGTAGCATTCTTAAGTTCAACACCAAGACAATCCCAAGAAGCAATAAATAATTTGTGTCATCTCTCGGTTAAAATTGGTCTCCAAATAAATGCCTCTAAAACTAAAGCTATGAACTTTTCTAACGAGACCTTTGATATCATCTTGAACGGGGAAAAACTACAGAAAGTTGAAAGTTTCAATTATTTAGGCAGTAAAATGACTCAGGATGGTGACACAACAAGAGAAATCCATACTAGAATTGCTTTGGCAGCTAGCGCCTTCAATAGATTATCTAACATTTGGAAATTACGATCATTGAATATACATACCAAGCTTCGTCTGTTTAATTCAAATGTTATCTCAGTGTTAACATACGGCTGTGAGAGTTGGAAAATAACAAAATCATTGGAGAACAAGCTGAATACATTCGAGAACAAATGTCTTAGAAAACTCATGAACATCAGTTGGAAAGAATTCAAGACTAATCGACAAATAAGAGAAGACTCTAGGCAGAAATATGTCTCCGACTATATAAGGAAAAGACGATGGTCATATATCGGTCATGTCCTACGAATGCAAAACAACAGAATACCACTACAGGCGCTCACTTGGGTTCCTGAGGGTAAGCGGAAAAAAGGAAGACCAAAAGAAACACTCAGAAGAACAATAATAAGAGAAGGAAGAACGTTGGGCCTAAATAATGTGCAAGAGCTAAGAGGAGTGGCGTCACAACGAACAACCTGGAGAGCACTGGTTTCTGCCTTATGCGCCGTGTTTGGCGCTTAAAGAATTTATTATTATTATTATTAATCCATTGGTGTGTTAGGAAGTGCATAGCGTGTGTTAGGATATTACAGGACGAATGTGCTGTCGGCTGAAACGCAAGCATGTTTTGACTTTCAGAGACGAAAGCCAGCATTGTGAAAAGTGTAGAATAATTAAGAATGATGGCAAAAATACGACTGTAAGTTTGATAATGTATTTGAAAGAGTATTTCTTAAAGGAATGACATTTATCAGAAACCTAAGGAAGGACTGACAGGAATTGTTTTAATGAATGGATCAAGATATTACTTAGTACTTTTATACTATACCCAATCATTGTATGGAAGCAGATCATGGACAAAGGAATCTAACTTAGGATTTATAAGGAAATTGTAGTCACAGTGAACTGGCTGTGATTGGTGGTGAGGTAAATTGTCCTGTGCATATGTTAGCACAATGTCTGACACTGTTTGTTATGTCCATTGTATGTAAGGACAGAATAGTGCTGGACCATACAGAGGTTGTGATTATTTGTATTCCAGGTTTTATCCTACAAACTACTGGACGCATTTTCAACTAACTCTCTTGGACTCTGAGGTGCAAGTGCTCGTGAAGTCATTGTAGCCAGCCAACCCCTGTTCCACGGCCTGAAATTTCACAGACGTGTTAGTCTATGGCGGGAGGAGTTTGAATTCGTCACCCACCAAATAAGTGGCGATACATAGCCACTGGTCAGCCTATTCAGCATATATAAATATAAAATACAATATAAAGAAATAAAAACACAGTGAAGGATGATTTCTTATGGACAGAATGTATCTATTACTACCTTCACAGTTCAACTTAGTGACAAACTTTAGTGAATTATAATAATTAATCAGTGTAGAGAAAAATAGAACTTTCAATACAGGATTCTGTTTGATAATTAAAGTTTCTATGTTTATTTATTTTATGCTGTAAATATCTTTGAATCTCTTTAAATTACCTAACCGAAAAGAGAACCGGTATAGGTTAAATAAAATTGTAAATATGTACTATCAGACTTGCTGACATTATTTACATTGAGTTACTGGGAGGACAACATTAGACAATCTTTGAAGGACCGAGGACTAGAATGGAACCAGGCCAGGAAGAAGACAGCTGATAGAATGGTCTGGCGCTCTCTCTTCCAAACCTCTACACCTCACGGTAGAAGGGGAACGACTAAGTAAGTAAGAGTTACAAGTTTTGTTTGATACATATTATAGTTATAGAGATAGATCATAAATTAATACCCCTAGCAAAATTAGCCAACATCATCAAATAATAATACATAATATCTTAGGCTGATCTTGAAAGGGAGCAAATAGACTTTCAGGACATTCACTCTCATCACACCTGGAGGTTTATACAGCTGATCCTAACCTTTGATGTCAATACACCCTTATTCTTTCAGAAAAGGGGTTATTTCTTGTAAGACCAGTCTCTCACTTGGCACTATCCCGGTATCACCTGATACAGCTTTTTTTGTCCAGGATAACCTTATTCTTAAATAACAACAACCCTTTCGTGACAGACAGGATCAATTAATATTATCATCACAATCAGAAACTTAGCACTCACAAGTACATTTACTCATAGTCATTCACGCACATAGAGAGAAGGGGAGAGAGAGAGAGAGAGAGAGAGAGAGAGAGAGAGAGAGAGAGAGAGAGAGGGGTCAAGCAATAAAGCTACTTAATATAAAAAATTCAATTTAAAATGAAAATATTACAATGATTGTTAAATGCTCGTGGAAACGTTGAAATAACAGAATTGTCGTTAAATGTGTGTACAAGATTTCATGACATGTGAATGCAGATCTTTTTTGAATGTGGTGTAATTATCAGTTTTGACAGACTTGGGTTGGGAATTCCACGCTAAAGCACCTGCATAACTAAAACAACTTCGGAAGAGGTCAGTTCAAGGTTTTCCAAGGTCCAAAAGTAGGTCGCCTCGTATAAAATATGAGCAGTAGTTATAGCGAAAGAACATTTGCTAGTATGAAGGCGTTCTGCCGTGTAAAATTTGATGCACAAATAGGAGATCTTTAAAGAAGAAGAATTTTTTAAGAGGAAGAACATTCAGCTGTGAAAATAGCTGAGCACTGGGAATGTTATCATTCAGGCAAACAAGTCGTAGCGCCCTTTTATGTAGGGATTATAGGCGTTTCAAAAACGACAAGCCACAGCGACTCCAGATATTTGAGCAATAAGAAAGGTGACTTTGAATATGTGCATAATAGAATATAAGTCTAGAGTGCGGACATAAAAAATGTTTGATTTTTGAGAGTTGAAACAATATTTGTGAGATCTTGTTTGCGATGAAATAGACATGTGACTTCCAGCTTAGAGACTGGTCGATGACCACACCCAACAGGCTGTGGTCCGTAACTTGCTTAATACGTTCTCCGTCTAGAGATAAAGATAACGTATTTGGTTGACAGTGGAGAATCTTTTGGCCTTTTGAGATAATCAAAGATTGAGTTTTGTTTTTATTAATGGACATACTATTAATAGTGCACCAATCGTGTACAATATCCAGGTGATGCTGTAAAAGAGACTGAACATTGTTAATGTCTGTGCCAGCTACTGTTACTGTGGTATCATCAGCAAACATAAGGCAATCGTCATGTGGCAATGTGTCAAATAGGTTTTATGATCATTAAATTGCCTATTTCCTCTTCTTTTTCTTGCACCCGTATCCTCTATTTTTATTATCACTCTTTACCTTTTTCCTGTATTTTTCGCATCCATTCGTTTGTGAGAAATAAAATATTTTTTCCCATTATCACTTTCGCCAATTTCGTTTCTCATTTAGAAACGCATTTCATTGCTGATTAAACTGAAAACGCAGTTATGACGTAACGTGTCAGCGCCTACCCGAGACGCAGAGTGTTAGAATGCATTCCATCAGACAGGGGAGCAGACAGCTGTCTACAGTTTCGGCTAAGTCTCTGGGCCTGAAGTGTGAGAATTCACTCCGTCAGACATGATGAGGAGACATTTGTCTGGTAGTTTGCATCTGACGTAGTTTCCAAGGTAGATTCTCAGTGTCAGGTGATATGACACTCACGCTCCACGGCCAGTGTTGGCGTAAGGTGCGAGAAAGCAAAGTGTCAGTTATGGTTCTCAGGATGAGTTTCTCGGAGTAGGTGCAAAAACTGCCCCTGCAGTGCAGACAAGTTGTCTACATTTGCATCTGACACGTAGCGCTTCGGCCGTTTCTTAGACGGAGGTGTCAGAGACGCAAGATGGCAGTTACGGCATGCGTTTAGGTGTTAAACGTAAGCGTTAAAGACGGAAAAGGGGAGAGTACTTCGTTTTGCGAAATTAAACGTTTACCTCTTTGTCTGGAAATAGATATTAACCAGAGTTTGAAACTTTCTTTTCATTCTCCAACTTGCAGTAGACAGAATCCCTCGTGCTAGTGAATGAAGCTTGTATAGCGAAGTCATTAGTTTCTCGTCAAATTTTGCCGAGCTTCTAAATACCTATCTAGTGAATTATCCTAGTCGTTGTGAAACTGTAATTCTGTTTGGAGTGAAACTGTGGTACCCAAACTTTGCCAGCGCTAAGTACGTATGAGTGATAGCTGTGAAGAACTAAAACATTTACCTTAGAGTGGCTTGGTGCAAAATCTTTACGGAGTACTTTAACGGTTAAATGAGATAACGGGCCTCTTGCGTCTGATTTTGATTTTTCCTGCGAAAAAAACTTAAGAACAGTGCAGCCTGGTGGCAAGTAAACTATTACAAACAGTAACGTTTTTTTCCGCAATTTTTGTCAACTTGTAGTGTGACCAAGAAGGCTACCTTTGATCGAAAGTTACAAACCTGAATTTTTTTTCCTAAGTAGTGGAAACCTCGTGATTCTGACACAGTGAACCCGCTTACACTAATTCTTACCTGAACTGATAAAGTGACACTAACTTAAAATCTGAATAAACTTATCACCTGAAGAGAACGCTCCCCGGACAAATTGGATGAAACAAGATCTGCAGAGCTGGGTATTCGCTTCACCAAACGATAAAACAGATTGTGTCATAGCGTGCGCCAGACGGTGAACAACGGCAAGTTATAGGGTAAGAAAGTGAGAAATGCACGACAGGGCCCTGATGAAAGAACCGAGTGAAAGTAGACTGAGGGATGTTCTTTGTTGATTCACTCACAATTGTAACATTTCTTTATGCAAGGTATTGCTAACTATATATCTATATATTCCCTTATACTAGATCAGAGTATTCAGTCTGTTCATACCTTAAAGGGGAAGAATTGTAGACTAAATCATATGTATCTGTGACTCTTTGGGCTATCACTTTCTTCTAACGGGACGGTGAGCTTATACATCGAGGGAAGGATCATACCAACGGGTCTATCATTCTTGTAGCATTTCTTGATTTTTGTTTATGATTTTTGTATATGTTTGATGGATTTGATATGTTGTGAGAGAAGTTTAATCTTGATAAATAAACTACTCATAACATTTAGTCCAGCGTGTCGGTCAGTTCGTTTTCCCAAACTATTCATTTAATCATTGTCATAGTTTTCCCACGTCTGTACGTCTAACTGTCGTCGTATGTGTGGATGTATGTGAGTGGATATATATATATATTTCATATATATGTGTGTAGACTGTCTGACTCACTTTAAATCTGTCGTAGAAGATAGGTGAAAGAGAGAAGATTTTCTTGATTTCAGAGACAGCCTCTACCACATTTCTACCATCTCACTCGTGAAAATCTATTGCTATTACTACTTTTCACTGTGACTATCACTTATTCTAATCTATTCAGAAGGGACCAACCCAAGTCTTAATTCTCCTATCAAAAATCTACGACAAATGGGGTCTCGTCTATCGGGATTTTGAACTTTGAATAGGAAAACGAGACGACAAATATCAGCTCGTCTTTAAGATTCTTTATTCTGATATAGAGTAAGAGTGTGATGTCTTGTGAGTTTTGTATCTTTTAAAAATAACTATTCCCTAGACATATCGATCTGTTTTATGGGTGTGCTGACCACACGGCTAAATATTGTTTTTCCACAGCATTATTAAGCATTATACATTTGGTTTACAGGTTGATTTTGTCGGAATATATGTTAATTACTGATTTTGTAATACTAAACGCTGGTAAAGTTTTGTGAGTGTATAAACATTCACAGGATTCTGAAGAAGTAGGTGTTTGAGCTAAGCTAAGGAGCGCGATCAGACTATACGTCCTGTAATTGCCTCCCTTACCCTAACTATTTTCAGGGGTGAACTTATACTGGTTTGAAAATTAAGGGATTTTTTTTTCTCTGCTTAAAATTTTTTGCACTAATTATTTTGTTTCCACTGTAGCAACTTATTTTTCAGTGAGTAATCTTAACTACCATTTATTTGGCGTAGTCGTCTGCATTAGGTGCTTAATTGCCGATCAATAGCAGCGATAGTTAACACTATATTTTTTGGAGGAGGTATCCCAGGTTATAGTATATCATCTTTTGTTTTGGTATTTTCTCGCAAGTGGTAGGAACCAGTGTATCGTTTTCTTATTTCTTTCTGGACTAAGTCTCAGCCACTGACTTATTATGGCAGAAAGGGCAAAGCTGAGACAACTTCTCAGGGATGAGGCAAGAGAAGAAGGTTTGGACGGAGAAGAAGCGAAAGCTTTTGTCAGAGACGAACTTGAGAGATATGACGCGGAGAGGAAAGAAGAAGAAGCTAGGAGGAAAGAAGAAGAAGCTAGGAGGAAGGAAGAAGCAGACCGTCTATTACAGCAGAAGAAGATTGAGGAAGAAATGGAAATCCGAAGGATGCAGCATGAGGAAAAAGAGAAGGAGAGACAGCATGAGAACGAGAGAGAGGAGAGGGAGGAAAGAGAGAAAGACAGACAGCATGAATTAGCTCTTAAAGCTCTAGAATTCCAAAGTCGTGGGGCTGCCTCTACCTCCAGCAACGGAGCGTCTTCTCCTCATTCTTCCTTAACTGACCCTTCTAACACTCAATCTCTTCAACTCAACGCTATGTCTTTCACTCTTGAGTCTTTCCCTTGTCCTAATGAGAAGATTGACACATGGTTAGAAAAATTTGAGAAAATTGCAACTCTGTACGGTTTAGAGAGGTCGCGTTGGTGTATGAAACTTTCCCAGGCCCTTAAAGGTTCTGCTTATGATGTTTATTCTAAACTGGAAAGTGGCCAACAAGACAACTATGACTTGTTGAAGAAAGCTTTGCTTGAGCGCTTTGAAATGAATGCGCGAAAGTTTCTGCAACTGTTTCGCAACAGCAGGAAGGAGGGCTCTGAAACTTTTCAGCAGTTCTCATCTCGCCTAAAGGGATACTTGATTAAGTGTCTAGAGCTTTCTCAGCTCCACTCTACCTATGAAGGTCTGGAGGAATTTGTTTTAACAGAACAAATAAAGAACACTTTGTCTGCTGATACCCGGAGATTTCTAGCTGAGCAGGGGGCAGAAAAGCTCGAAGACATCTTAGAAAAGTCTGAGCGATATCACAATGCGCTGGCTGAACTACCGGCCACAAAACGTAAACCGACGGAAGAGCATTTTCGGAAAAATAATCTAGATTAATCTTCTCATATTCCTCATGTTTCTAACCAAAATAACCACAGAGAAACTGGACCCCAAAACCCCCCTCCTGAAAAATCCAAGTTCTACAAAAACAAGTACCCCAACCACAGTAAGCAGTCTGATCAGCCCAACCACCCTTCATGGCAGCGTAGCCAGAAAGGACAAGGTGGCAAAGGGAGAACCCCTGAGCACGGGACTAATGATCAGAGTGAGCACACGGAGCCAAAACGCATCGGATGCTTGCTAACAGTCTCGCAAGGCGGAATTATTGACAGTGATTCCCAACCTGTTGGGGATACACCCTCAACGCGAGGTACTGTTATTATGAACGGTTCTCAAACTTCTTGTTTATTTGACACGGGGCTTTCGTATGATTGCATTGTTGCCAGAAACCTGGTTAAACGCGGCCAAGAGACAAGAGAGATCGTCCAACTTTGTGGAGTTCGTAAGAGTGATGCACCTACAGCGCTTCCCATCGCACTGGTGGAGATCCACTCTGAGTTTGTCAGAGGCGAGATCAAAGCGGCTGTTATGGATGATCCCATCTACCCAGTGATACTTGGCGGGAGATACGTGTGTATTGGTAAACCGGAAGAGCCGATTGTGGCAGCAGTAACTACAAGAGGGCAAACCAAGAAGGAACGGGAGCCTGCGCCTAATTTGTTACCTATGTAACTTAAAGAAGCGCAACAAAAGGATCCTACTTTGGCACCCTGCTGTAGGAAACTGCCCGTGGCTAAGGAACCCACAGCACAGGGACATTTTTTCTAAGGATGGCGTACTTTATCGCAGAACGGGCAAGCCTGACCAAGGTTACAATCAGCTCCTAGTACCGAAACAGTACAGAAGCCAAATCCTAGAAATGGGACACTCTCTTCCCTTCAGCGGACATATGGGACAGAACGCCACAAACCAACGGATAACCACTCATTATTGATGGCCAGGAGTAAATACTGATATTATCAGATATGGCAAATCCTGTGCCCAGTGCCAACGGGTACCACCCAAGCAACGGACACCCCCAGTCTCTTTGGGTGAAATGCCAATAGTGGGAACACCATTCGAACGGGTTGTGATAGACATTTTAGGACCCTTAGAAAGGACTAAAAGAAGGAACAGGTTTATCCTGACCTTAGTCGATACATGCACTTTATGGGCAGAAGCTATCCCGCTAACATGCGCAGATGCCAAGCATGTCGCAGAAGCCCTCGTGCAGATTTTCACTCGGTTGGGATGCTGTAAAGGGCAATTTTTACTATCTTGCAATATAATACATTTATATACTTATTATGTTCGCAAATATTTGGTAATCAAAGTATTTCCTTTTTAAGTGCTTAAGGAGAAGTCATTTTTGAGTTACTTCCCTTGAAAGTAGTTCCGTCATCTTCGATCGGACTCCGCGGACGAGTCTAGGCCTACTGCGATTTATTCTTTGGCTGGGTAGGAATAGATTGTTCTTGCTTCAGTATATCTATGGCCTGAATTTATACGTAGTGTTTGTATGAGTAGGACGAGTCTGTCTTATATATGGATATCTTTACATTTCTAAGTCGAACTATGTTGGTTGTGGCTAGAAAAGGTCAAAGGCTATGCAGCGGAAGTATCGCTAGCAAGGGGTGTGATTCATGGCTGTCATCCTGTCTGGATGTAGAATTTTGTGGTAGCCGGCCTATCGCCGAAAAAGTGATCTATATGTGGATGGGGAAAAGTGATAGTCATTTAGACATGTTGTATGTACTTTACCCCAGTGTTTATTCTCTTTTGCCAAGGAATGGCAAAGTTATATTTCGCATAGAAAGGTAAAACCACAATTTATTATGAACTTGGGCTTCGCCATCGTTGTCGATAAACAGATGCACAGTGGTACTTTTGAAAAGAATATTTATTCAAAGGAAGACGACATTCCTATGTATCAGCACTAGATTATATGATATTATTCAATTACTTCTATGATAGAAGTCATGAAGAAATGAGGACATTTAACGAATGACCAATTTTGGTCTGGGTCCTATAGTGAGTGAAACTCACGAGAGAAGAACAGCCATGTTGAAATTCATATACTTTGTATTTATCGAGTGAGAAAAAGGGATGCCTGTACTATCGCTCGATGAACCAAGAGATCACTGCTACATGTGAGAACCCATGTCTGGGATTCCTATATCTTTATGGAAAATATATATATTGAACTTTACGTGAAGGGATATTCACTAGACGAGGTTAGGTCTAGGAGCCTTCCTATATATTGGTTATGGTCTGACGTGCCCAGTCAGTAAAGCCAGATGATTTACATGATGGAACTCTGAATGCTTATTTACGAATGCTCCATTATGATATTTGCCAAGCATGAATGCTAACTTAAGATGATATTCCTGTGATCAACATTATGCTGTCTATGTCGACATTTGTTCCTGTAACCATACACGTACTGTCCAAGTGTGCGTCCCATTAAATGTTATAAAAAGACCACCGTAGTTCCAGTACTTCTTGAATTCGAACAGTGTGAGTATGAGTGATGTACTACCAACCTGTCAACTCTATCGAATCATTCTACCATTCGCGTTCTGACATTCACATACACACTCATTGTTTACACTCACATTCTTGTCGGAGCCTCATCACGTTCCAGGACAAGATGACCTGTATGACCAAAACTGTGCTGGGTTTAATGAGTTGACAATCGTTACACTTTACTACACCAGTCCCAACATCTACATTTATCAACTGGTGGACATTCACGTCATTTAACAAATAAAGCGTGATTCAACAACTAGTAGCCAGTATGAGTAAACAACTAAACAGAGTTTAACAACTGGTGTGCCAGCTTCCTGGGTCAACCTGCACAGTGACCATATTGAGAAGTAAACTACTGAGACCAGACGTTCCTTGGGGTCTGTTACGACACACAAATACATCAGCAGTACAACTCTACAGTGATGTCAGCGTGACCTGTCCTGTCGACAGTATGCAGTAACTAGGTCAGCGTTTGTTGACATTTGGTTCGTTGGACATTTGCCATACAACTGACAGTGTTACACAGCAAGCTTGGTTGAAACATAGAACATTACACATCAGGACTGGAGAATATTTGACAGTGTTTGCGAAAGGAAATGTTATTGAACTGAGAAGTCCTACATCGATTGTTATCATTCACATCAACGATGGAGCTTCTATTTCTGTGTTGAATTTAAAATAATTAGACCAGAAGTATTTGTTTAATAAAGTACCACAGTACTGTACTATTAGGCAGTGTAACTGAGCCTTCTTTACAACACATTCTTTCTGCAACACTCTATTTACATCATATTGCCATACTATTTATGCAATTATGTATTTATGTTTAAATATTTATATGTGATATTTGTTTGTATCCAGCGGGTTGTTGTTTTCGTTGGGCGGTGTCACACAACAGAGTATCCCACGTAATAGAGGGTCTGATGTGTGCGTTTCTATAGGTGCAATTTTCTTGATTGAAAATTTGCTGCGACAGCTGTTGCTATTAGTGTTAGCTGTGAAGACTGTACTCATTGTTGTTTTTGTAATATTCCTCTGTTCTTTAGTTTGTTTTGATTTGTTTGTAATTTGTTGGTCTACCCTATTCTATCTTTCAGTTCTATTCTCAATTTATATTTATATACTGTGGCGTTATTTGTATTTGTTATCCTCTTGCGGTTTATCTTTTATTGTTTTTCCCATTTGATTTATTTCATCTCCGCAAATGTTTTCATGTTCTCCTGTATAACTGTTTTGTTTTGTGCCTGATCGACATACACTATTTAAAATATAGTTGATCATATAAATTGATGTACAAGAATCAACTGATAGTTAATTGCTATTACTAAAGGTACACAGTTGATGATATAAAACACTATTTCTGGTGCACTGCACTTATATTATAGAGTGAACCAGCAACTTATAGCTGTTATTATATAAGGATTTATACAAGACCTTTGTAAGGCTTGTTTCCCACAGTGATTGGGATAGTTAAGTACTATTTTCCACAGGTTACAAAGTTATCATACAAGGTCTTTGATTAAGACTAAGAAAGTGAATTTATTTACTTTTGCAAATTACTGATCTTATTAGACAAGATGTCTACTTTAGATTATTTTATCACACAAGGCAAGGTTCTTGATAAGACTGGTCAGCAATTAGAAGAATGGGCAGTTGCTCAATATGACAAAGCATTGGCTGCTGAAGAAAGAAAAGCATTGATTGAAGAAAAGAAATTAGCAGCTGAGGAGAAAAAATTAGAAGCTGAGGAAAGAAAATTACAAAGAGACTATGAACAAAAGAAATTGCAGATACAGACTGATGAAAAAAGATTCCAGATGGAAATGGAAAAAGAGAAAAGAAAGGATGAAGCTGCTGCAGAAGAGAGAAAATTACAAGCTGAAGCTCAAGAGAAAAAAGCAATAAGAGAACATGAACACCAAAAAGAACTTTTAGCATTTGAGTTAGAAAAGTTAAAGTTAACAAACATAAGTGATGGTAATCAAGCATCTGGTGGTAATGGTAAACCCTTTACTTACAAGGTCAAGGTACCAGCGTTCAACCCTTCCAGTGATGACATAACATTCTGGCTAAATAGATTTGAACGCTCGTGTCGAGCACATAATGTGGACAAATCACAATATGCTAACCAGTTATCAGAAAATCTGAAAGGTGATTCTCTGACTAGTTTAAGTTTGGTTGAAGAGGCTGACAAAGATAACTATGATGTTATTAGGGCAGCCTTATTAAAGAAGTATCAGTTGTCTGAAGAGGGTTATCGGAAGTTGTTTAAGACAATGGTGCCTGAGGCAGGTGTAGAATTCTCAGAATTCATTGCAAGGACACGTCTTACATTTGATCGTTGGATTGAGCTATCCAAAACAGAAAAGACTTATGAAGCCCTTATGGACTTGATACTCAGAGACAAGATTATGTCAAGTATAAATAAACCTTTCCTCGAATTCTTACATGAGCGTAAACCTAAGTCTCTAAAAGAAATGGAACAGTATTGTACCCAATACGTCACTGCACATCCGGACGTAGCTATTAGCAACAATAAGGTTAAAGAAGGTATGCCAGTTGCTTCTGCAACACCATACAACCCTAATCACTCTCACAAATTCCAAGGACCTCAAAATAAGTTTAATAAAAAAGGTAACTATTACAGTTATCAGAACCAAGGTAACCAATCATTTCAGGGTTCTTCTTCGAATACCTGGAGAAGAGCTGACAGCCCTCGATTCAGGGGTGGTCATAATTACAGGAACTTTCGCAAAGGAAGTCATTCTAGAAACTATCCAAGTTTTCCTTCATGGAGACAACAAGATCATAATTACAGAGATACTCATTATAATGAATATGATGATAGTAACCAAAGGAGCTATGATTCAAACCCGAGTAGAGGTTATAATAGTGGAAACAATGATAAGTACAGAGGCAATAATAACAGAGGTAGAGCACAATTCAAAAAACATAAAGCTCATTACCAGGCGAACTCTGCACAGCAAGAGTCCCACGAAGCCTATAAACAAAATAAAGATAATGATGACTCTAATAATATGGCATGTGCCGCTTTTGATTTTGGGAGAGCATCTCAGTGCCCCCAATGCAAAACATTATTTGAGCCAACCACAGTGTCTACTTTAAGCTGTGGGCATCCTCTTCCCGCTCTTCCTGCGTCAATCGCGCATGATGGGAGAGGTTCTCTTGTCTTACACAAAGGTTTAGTAAATGACAATCCAGTCTCAGTACTTTTTGATTCTGGATGCACAACTATTGGGGTTAGGCAGTCACTCATAGATCCTTCTCATTCTACAGGCAAAGTAGTCAAATGCGTAACATTTGGCGGCACCATAGAGAAATACTCTACCGCTATCATTAGGATTGCTACTCCTTTCTTCACAGGAGATGTACACGCATGTCTTTTGCCGAATCCGATCGCTGATCTTATCATCGGTCGCATTCACGGAGTCAAAGAATGCACTCCGGAGCAAATTTCCGTTTGGGAAAATCAAAATATGCAATCTGCTAATGCGGTAGTCACTAGAGCTCAAGCTCTCAATATGCCTGAAACTTCATCTGTTGAAGATAATGAAGTGCATAACCAAGATGATCCCTTGGTAATTTCTCGTGACTCGTTTATAAAACAACAAGAAGAAGATCCGACTCTTAAGAAATTCTTCACTCTTGTAACGAAAGGTGATCCGAATAAAGATTCAAATTGTAAATCTTGGATTACAATGAAGAATGGCGTACTTGTACGTATGGTGCAAGACTCCACTAAGTCAAGTCATTCTCAGATTCTTGTACCCAAGAATTTGAGAGTTAAGATCTTACAACATGCACACGACTCTCAGTGTGCTGGTCACATGGGTTTTTTTTCCCGTACAAAGTCAAGAGTTCTTGCGGCTTTCTTTTGGCCTTTTGTGAACAAGGACATACGGATCTATTGTCGATCCTGTAAAGTATGTCAAGAAGTCAAATCCAAAGGTCCTCGTCATGCTGCGCCTATTCAGGCTGCAGATATTCCTATTCGTCCATTCCAGAAAATGGCGATAGACATCATTGGTCCATTCAAGATCAAATCTGCTAGAGGACATCAGTTTATCTTAACGTGTGTAGACATGTGCACACGTTGGCCAGAGGCTATCCCTCTAAAGAGCATTACTACCGCTGACATTGCAGATGCTCTTTGGCTTATATTTTCTCGGCTGGGATTCCCCGGAGAAATATTATCAGATCATGGCACCCAACTGATATCGGATACCATGTCTCAAGTAATGTCTACTCTACAGATAGAGAGATCTTTGAGTAGCATCTATCATCCTATGTCCAATGGGATGGTCGAGCGACTAAATAGAACACTTAAGAACTTATTAGGGAAGATAACTGAGGATCATCCTCAAGATTGGGATAGGGTTTTACCCGCGGCCCTCTTCGCGTATAGAGAGGTCCCCAATGAACATACAGGGTTTTCTCCCTTTGAACTTGTCTTTGGCGCGCGACCGCGCGGCCCAATGTCTTTGCTGCATGATCTTATAACAGCTGACAATATTGACGATGACACAAAATCTTCTTACGAGTATGTCATCGCGCTGAGACAAAAGATTATCGAAGCATGCAAATTGGCAACGTCCTCTTCTGAATTTGCTAAGCAGAAGGCAAGACAATTTGCTAATAAGAAGAGAACTTTACGACAACTTTGTCCTGGTGACAAAGCATTTGTTTTGCTACCTTGTCGTGAAAATAGACTCCTTATTAGTTGGAAAGGTCCGTACGATATAATATCGAAAATTTCAGATGTTGACTACATCGTCGATATCAACGGGAAGCATAAAACCTTCCACATCAATATGCTTACGGAGTTCCATGAACGTCCTGACTATCTACAGCCTATTTTCCAGGCAACGGACGATTCTCATGTCAAACATGGTCATTACTCATCACTGTCTGTAATACAGGATGAGGAAACAAGTTTTTTTCGGATGTTAATCTTCCGCTTCCAATGATCCCACTTCATTCTAGTGAATCATGGAAAGACGTTACTGTTTCTCCTGATTTGTCTCTAGGAGAACGGCGACAAGTTTCGT